>CM076580.1:575191439-575299557 GCA_034641835.2 Pinus albicaulis
CAGGGTCCCACTTACGAGCAGCCCATTCGACCCCAAGGAGGCTATTACCCTCAAGGTCAATCTCAACCGGTTTACAACCCGCCTCAAGGTTTTGGTTATTACCCTCAACAGCCAGGCTATACTTATACTCCATAGAAAAATCTGTACACTACTCAATCGGGGCCCACATATAATCAGAATCAGTACCCTGGTTATCAACCCCCGTATCATGGTTTTCAGTCACCATATCAACCTAATTATCTGGCTTACACCCCCTATGGTAAGAATCCTCTAAGACAGAACCAATGGGGGTAGAGTTATGCTCAACCAGGATGGAGTACAAGTACAGGTCCTTATCGGGGACCTGGCATGCCTTTTAACCCTCAATTGCATTTCCTTGCCACGTTGGAGTTACCGGACGTGTCCAAATTGACCAATGATTCGATTCATCATAGTCCATATTGGCCTCCGGTTCCGATGAAGGTGCCTGGTGATTGTCCTAAGTTTGAGGGAAAATCTGGTGAAGACCCCCAAGCACATGTCATGACATACCACTTACGGTGTTCTTCAAATTCTTAGGTGGATGACTCGATTCGTCTACGTCTTTTCCAGCGCACTCTTACTGGAGTTGCTGCTAAATGGTACATAGAACTACCCCGTGGTATTTTTCAAGATTTTAATACTCTAGCTATGGCATTCCTGACGCATTTCCAGTTAACGGTTCATTACGAAGCCGGGATGCATCTCCTGACATCTCTGAAACAGGATAAAGCCACTCATATTTCAGATCATATTCACGAATGGAGATGTCTTCGTCGTCTGATCAAGTTCGACATTCCTGATCAGCTTCTAACTCACTGGTTCACTACCTCCTTTTTCAATAAGATTGCACAAGACATTGCTATGGGGGCATGTGTAACCAAGGAACAAGTCATTGCTCGTGCCTAGTACCTCGATTTAGTGTACTCCTAGTCTGGAACGTTATATGACATCTTGACTGATGCCCCACAACCAGGGACCTCTAAAGCACCAGCTACCCCATCAGTTGACGGTGTTATTGGTTTCGTCTCTCAGACTTCTCATAAGTCTTCCAATGGGAAGCAGAAATAGAATTCTTCCAACAATTCAGCTCCTCAACCTACTCCAGATTCTGGTAAGACCGCGGAGGTCAACGCTATCCAGGCCAATCCTATGGACAAGAATTCCAAAGGGAAAAAGAAGGGCAAAGGCAAAGCCAAATCCTATGCCCCAAAATTAGAGTTTTCCAAACCACGTGCTGATGATGGTTCACAGCAAAAACTGAAGTACCCTTGCCTAATTTGTGATGAAGACCACTACACCAAAGATTGTCTTAGATGATCTGAGGTTATTCAACTTCTTAAGGGCTCTAAGGGAACTCCGACAGTTCTTAAAGAACTTTTTCCATCTCAGCAGACCCATATGGTCGAGAAACCTTCACCATCTGCACCATTTGGGTCTCAGGTTTTCATGATGAATGGTGTTTTACCTGTTTGTATTGCCACTCGGTCGAAGGATTATGCTGGATCAAGCCGGGCGGCTGGGAAGGAAGTCGTTGATGGCCCTCCTCCCCCACCTGCCTCTGGTCCTCTTGAGATTGAAAGGCCCAGTGCTGAACCCATTGTACGACCACCTTCCAAAGGTGTTCTCCGAAAGTCTTCCTATAATCCGAATGCCCGTGCTGCCCAGCATTACAACATTGTTGAGGATTTGGCACAGGCGCCTTCCGCAATGTCTGCGTTGTAAGTACTTCAAATTTGTCCATCTCAACGGAAAGCTTTGTTTTCTGCAATCGACAGAATTGATCCTACCGATTCTAGCCTTCTCACCTTTGATCTAGAGAATTTTGTTCCCCGACTTCCACACCAGATTGTGCTTGTTATACAAGTCGACATTAACGGCCTCAATATTCACAGAGCCATTATGGATGAAGGTGCCTCTACCTGTGTTATGTCATCTGCTTGTAGGAAGGCCACTGGCTCTCCAGCCCTCACTTCATCTCCAAATGCCCTTGAGGCATTCGATGGAAGGGAATCAAAACCCTTGGGTGTTCTTGCGATTCTACCGATCAAATTACAAGGTAAGACAGTCAACGTCGAAGTGGAAGTTGTTGATGCCAAACTCAACTACAATCTCCTACTCGGTCGCAGTTGGACCCATGCCATGTTGTGCGTTCCATCCACCCTTTTTCGACTTTTGAAGTTTCCACATGAGGGCAAGATTATTACTGTTGATCAATTGTCTTTCTTTACCTCGTCCTTCGAGAACAACGTGTTGTACATGGATCCAATTCCTAATCCCCCCGATAGTGCAGGGCCAGATCTTTTCAAAGACCTTGTTCTCATGGGTATTTTCCCCATTCCACCACCGAACACCGTTCAAGTCAATATGATCTCTAGGTCAGATGACCCATGGATCATCCCTTCTCCTGAACAGGTTGCTTCTTTTGGAGAATCGATGCCTCTGACCCCGATTGAAATCAATTATTGTGAGATCATTGTCACATCGGATCCTCCTCCTACTGATAATGCTCCTTTGATCATGGCTATTGATGTTTATTCTCAATCCCCTTGGCTCGACGATGCAGATTCTCTTGATCCTTTGAGAGAATTTTTTCCGTCTGACGAAGCTATCGTGGAGACTATGTCTCTCGAAGATTTGCCGTGGAGCGATGGGCATCATCGCTCCTCGTTCATGCCTAGCCTGGGGGTAATGTCTAATTGTCTCGAGCATTTTGCATCTCAGGTTCCCTCTCTACCACTCCAAACGCCAATATTGACTCATGAAGTTTTTTCGAAAATAAATCTGAGTTATATCACCCAAACGATGCCTATCAACATCTCCGTTAAATCAGGGGTCATCGAGAACATCCATGTGGGAGTCACTGTTTCAACTGATGAGATTCAAGTGTACACTAGTCTCTTTCGGGAATTTCGTGATTTTTTTGCGTGGTCTTATGAAGAGAGATTGATCCAAGTATCATCGTGCACGAAATTCCCACCTATCCTGGTGCGAAGCCTGTGCGCCAGCGTCTACGTCCAGTGCATCCTCGAAAAGCCGCTGCTATAAAAGATGAAGTTGAGAAACTTCTTAAAGCAGGTTTAATATATCTGATCCCTCTGACAGAGTGGGTTTCCAATATTTTCCTTGTGGATAAGAAGCAGGGCACAATTCGAGTCTGTGTTGACTATCGAGATATCAATCGGGCTTGCCATAAGGACAACTATCCCACCCCCTTTATTGATCAGATCATTGAAGATTTCGCGGGGAGTGAGATCTTTTCCCTTATGGACGGCTTTTCAGGTTATAATCAAATCAATATCCTTCCATCCGATCAACATAAGACTGCTTTAATCTATCTGTGGGGAACATTCACCTATAAGAAGCTCCCTTTCGGCTTAAAAAACGTTGGGGCTACCTTCCAGCGTGCCATGTCCTATGCCTTTCACGACATACATAATGTTGTTTAGCCATACCTGGATGACCTTCCAGCTCATTGATCTCTACGCGAAGACCATCCGGAACATCTCCGCCATATTTTTCTCCGCTGTAGACATTACAACATCAGGCTTAATCCTCACAAGTGCGTCTTCTGCGTTGACTCTGGTCGAATTTTAGGATTCATTGTCTCTAGGGATGGAATTCGCCTTGACCCTCTCAAGGTTGAGGCTATCGTTAATCTCCCCTCCCCATCTTCGTTGCATCAACTTCAGAGTCTTCAAGGGAAAGCAAATTTCTTACGTCGCTTTATCCCAAACTATGCAGAGGTAGCTAAAGGGTTTATGCGACTTCTAAAATAGGACGTCCCTTTCTGTTGGGACGAGATTGCTCAACAATCTTTCGATAGCCTTAAGACGTTGCTTTTCAATGCTCCATTAATACGTCCTCCAAATTATCATCACAACTTTACCCTCTATTTGGCTGTTGCATTCAGTACAATTTCCATGGTTCTGGTACAAGATGATGATGATGGTAACGAACATGTGGTTTATTATCTATATTGGAATCTCCTCGACACTAAAACGCGTTATGAACACATCGAGAAGTTGGCGCTGGCCGCGGTCCAGGCTGTTCAGCGGTTTCGCCATTACATCCTATTGTGTACAGTAACAGTGATTTCCAATTGCAATCCCATGACTTACATTTTGTCTCGAAAATTGCTGGGGGGAAAGTACTCAAAGTGGATTGTGATCCTCCAAGAGTTTGATTTGGAGTTCACTACCACCAAATCTAAGAAATCACTGGTTTTTGTTGATCTCGTTTGTTATCTCCCTACCGACTTTGTTCTGTCCCAATCTGAGGATCATATCCCGCACGAAAATCTCTTCTTAATCAGCACTCTCGATCCATGGTTCAGTGATATCATCGTGTACCTCTAGACATCAAACTTCCGGTCTGATTTAACAAAGATGCTTGATGCCACGTTTGACATCAGTCGCAACCATATCGCATTGTCGGAGACACCCTATATCGCATCGGAGTCAATTCCATACTCTGTCGGTGTTTGACCTTAGAAGAGGCTGAGAAAGTTCTGAATGACTGTCATAGCGGCGCCTATGGCGGTCACATGTCTTCTTATGCTACCACACAGAAGATCCTTCGTGCGGGCTATTTCTGGCCATCTATATTTAAAGACTGTATTATTGCAGTACGAAAGTGTCATGCGTGCCAGATTTTCTAATGCAAGATGTGTGTGTCGCCTCTCCCATTACATCTTGTCATTACCGTGGGCCCTTTTACCAAATGGGAATTGATTTTATGACGTATAACCCTCACTCGGCCAAGGGGCATGCTTATATCATCGTTGCCGTAGATTATTTTACCAAGTGGGCCGAAGGGATGCCTACACTGGCCGCATACGGTAAGACAACTGCACAGTTCATTTTCAACCATGTGATCACGTGTTTCGGCATTCCTCAAGCCATCGTCACTGATCATGGCTCTCATTTTCGGGACTACATGATGGTAGAGCTGACATCTAGGTTGGGCTTGCGTCACGACAGCTCAACACCATACTACCCTCAGGCAAATGGCTAGGTTGAAGCCATGAACAAGGTGCTTGTCACAATGCTTCAACGAACAATTGGTATACATAAATCGAATTGGCATCTCTAGATGTTTTTAGCTCTTTGGGCCTACCAAACGTAAGTGAAGAGTGCAACCAGATTCACACCAATTCAGTTGGTGTATGGTCTAGAAGCTACTCTTCTGGTTGAATGTGAGATCCCTTCACTAAAATTAGTTGTGGAATTACTGCCTGACACTTCTCCAGAGGAAGAACGTCTCCTATATCTCGAGAGATTGGACGAAACTCACCGCTTGGCTGCTTTGGTTATCAAGGCACAGAAAAAGACGGTTAAAGCTCATTTCGATCAAACGGTTTCTCCGCGCTCTTTTATTGAAGGGGACCTCGTCCTCTTGTATGATCAAGCCCATGATAAGCTTGGGGCAGGAAAATTCCAATCTATGTGGCATGGGCCCTATATCGTTAAACGTGTATTGAAAAATGGGGCTTATGATCTGATCGATTATGAAGGTCTTCCTTTGGTGCAGCCCAGAAATGGGTTGTACTAGAAGAAATATTATGCTTGAATCATTCTTGCGTAGTATATGTACATAGGTGATTTATTCATTTTTGTGCATGTGTGGTGTGGTGTGCTTTGTAAGCATTTTCCTGCTCATTGGGTCTTCTTGATTGTGAAGATGTCTATTACTCCTTATGTCAGTTTCGCGGATGGTGCCTCCCGCAGTACCAAGAACCTGTCTTCGGCAGCCTGGGTAATTTACAATCCTGCTGGTGAGTTGATTAATTTACAAGGTGTTTTTCTAGGGCCTGCTACAAATAATGTCGCGGAATATAGTGTTGTTTTGGAATTATTAAATGAGGCTGTTAACCTCCATATTAGCACGTTACTTGTACATCTAGATTCACTGCTTGTGGTTTTACAGCTCAATGGTCATTATTTACTTAGAAACCCTTGCATTTTAAGATTGTATCTACGTATTCGTTTACTGGAAAGGAATTTTGATTACATCACATATCAGCATATACTGAGACGAATGAATACACTAACAGATGCAGTAGCCAACATGGTATTAGATAGACATTTACACAATTTGTAAAAACATCATCATGTGTAAGTAAGATCCATGTAGAAAATAGATGTATATATATATATATATATGTCGAGTGTTTGCAATGTGTGCATCATATAAAACCAAAAAATATACATGTTTGTTTCAGTTACATCCACAGATAACATGTCTCTCAAAAAATATGCAAATAAAAGCCTAGGCGACTAATTGGCATGGTGCTCATGATAGCACGTCACTTCCTGCACCAACCGCCTCAATAAGCGGTGGAGTCGACTCGGCACCCCCACGGTGTGCCTTTGATAAGCTAAGGGAACATTAGCTAGACGAGCATAATCCGGAACTCCGCGAGCGATCCCCTCTAGGTTCTGTACAAGCTCGTCCCCCTCGCCCCCCTCACCTTGAGGGTCATAAGCGAGAGGGGTCCTCCTCGCTATTGGTGAAATTCCAGCGGGCCTCTCTGGGCCAACATCTACATACATATAGGATCAGCTGTTAGAACATGCATGTATACCAAAAAATCATAAAACTCAGAAAATTAAAAAGAGTCTTACCAAGGTCCTCGTCCCAGTCCTCTCCTTCCAGGAGCGGAAGGTCTGGGTCTCCAGTGAAATCAGTGCCAGCATAGGGCCAGTCCTCTACGACGATCAACTGTCGTCGGAGCCATCCAAAGAACTTGGGCTGCCATGACATCTGCTGGTCGCCCCCTTCCCTGGGCATCAATGCTACCCATCGAGCCATCCGTGGCTCTCTCAATGGTGGATCCGGGACTATGGCCCCCTAGGACTGGAAGATAGGTAGTCGTTCCAGGAAGAACGATACCAAAATTAATGGTCTTCTTGCATTTGGTCAGTTTCCATTTGATGTTCATAGTCACGGATGTGGCCCAATCAAACACTATTGGGTTCATGCACTCTGATGCAAGAAGGAGTTGTGTCTTGGTAGCCTCGTGCGGTGCCTGCGACCCTGCAACCCACGTTATGGTATGTAGCACTACTCTTAGTGCTAGATTAGGGATGGTCTGAATGTCTACCTTTCTGCTACCTGTCCCTTTGCGTGCCCCTTCGCACACCCTGTTCATGACAATTGCCATGTTTTCGCCCAAAGGTCTGGTGCCAGTCAAGATAGGAACTGGACCCTTGCGTGACAGTCCAGTGATGAAATACACATCTAACACTTCGAGCTCAAGTACCTGATATCGAAGTTTAAACTTCTCCTCATCCTCATCCCAGATCCTAATCAGATATTGCAGTAGTTTGGGCTGAGCCCGGAGACATGTCGCTAGGAAGAATTTTTTCAAACCGCAATTTCAGAGAGCATTCATACACTGCTCATTTCCCATTACCAATTCATCTTCTTCACTGTGCTCTCTTTCCTTCCATTCAATTACCATTTTTTCTGGGTACCTGCATCAAATCAAACATAGGGGTGTTAGAAACCTCCTCAAGTATTCAAAATTGCTTTTCATTGGTTCATTTTTGAGATTTTTTAGCCAGAATTTGTGTTGCGCTATTGGTGCGGCTGTTTGGCTAATCATCGCGCCAATTGGCACGACCTCTGTGTAAAATAGAGCGGATTGGCGCGGGTTCGTGCCTAGTATCTGCGCCAACCGCGGAGCCCTAAATTTTGAAATCCCCCCCCCCCCCCCCCTAAAAGACCTCAAACCATGATTAAATATAATGAAATGTGACTTAAAATATGGCTAATGGAAGCGGCTCTTACCTAAAGAAGACGAGATCCGGATTCGTCCACTGGATTTCTCACAATCGGCGCCTCAAGATCGCAAAGGAAATGGCTCACTATTGCTTTGCAAAGAGGTAAAAAGGTGAAAAGTGAATAAGTTATTACGATTGGTAATATTTATAACTTTTCAAAATCAAAATTAGGTTTTAGGACTTGTTTTTCCGATATTTTATTATATTTTTGTCGAAAAATGGGTTTTACACTTGCTTTTTGTGTAGCGACAGGTTTTCACGCGATTAGGGCAAAGACACGAGTTTTATTTTATACTTTTTTAGACTCGGTAAAAACATGAAAAAATTCACTACTGGAGTCACCTTTCAGCTCTTTTCTGACTCTCTAAAACTAAAAATATTGCCGAGTTGCTTGTTGTTTTGAGTTCGTTAAATTGGCTGCGAAACGACATCTACCTAGTATACGTTTACCCCTTTTTTGGGTTGGGATAGATTGTTTACGAAAAAGGAATACCCTAGCCTATAGCAACTAGGAGGTTCTCTCAGACATAGTTTTCTACCTTTTCGGATCTGTGGGACTATCTACGAAAAGGGACTGATGGAGTTTTCTTTTCCGCTGTCTTTTCAAACTCTCTAAACATTAAAAGACGCCGAGTTTTTCCTTTGACAAACTCGTTAAAAACTGATGATATCAAACTCTTTCGTAATGACGTTACTCGAGTTCCTCCTTCCTAGGGCTCGTTAAATGTACTAGGTTGGATTTGTCCGAAGGAAAAACTTATATCGCAAGCACATTCTATCCCCTTTAATTTTGTTTTCGAAAATAAATGGGGTACTCGCCAAAAATGGTGGGGGGAAATGGAACCAGTATTATAGTCGTTTCGACAGTATGTCGCTCTTGAACATGGCACTTGTCTACATTCATGTCGGGTTGGGGACATCTCATCTCGTTATCTTCTTGCCTTCATGGGTTTGGGTAATCTCTTTTGACCGCTCATCTGCTCTTCGCCACATCACCATGACCTCAGATCCCTTGATGTCAAATACTGCCAAATCCAATGTCGTGCTGCTGATATGTTCAAGAGAAGTTGGCCCCTGTAGTTTTCAACCTCCCTCTGATTCTCTGTTGGTCTTGATTCACAAACATCATGTTCCTCTGTCTCGTGTCTATGATGTGGGAAACATTATGGCCCACCTTCGATCGAGGTCACTTCCTGTTGACTTCAGCTCATTATCCAGGAAGTTGATATAGAGACTCCCTTCAGGTGCCTTGGAGCCTGCATGCCTCAATGGCAGGTTCTTCACATTCGACGCAAGGTTTTCATTATTGGCCTTTGATCGGATGATTTTGTGGGTGTTCGACGCCAGCTCACTGTTCACATTCTGTGGATTGTACCTATTGTACCTTGAGAGCCATTTTGATTATTGGTGGTTTCTCTCACGTCTGTTAACGGCTTTCATTATTGGTTGGTAATCAGACGATGTTCTTGCATGTTTTAATTCAACTCACATATTCTCATGCTCGAACTTGTACTCTATTCGGGTCAAGATGGAGCGTAAGACCCTAGATTTTGTCTAATAAACATCAAGGCTACGGGTTCTTTGTGGATTATTATGATTTATTACATGAATCATTCGATTGGATGGCTACGACCATACCTGAGTTTACTTGTTGATCCTTATTTACTGGATGGCTGCATCCATACCTTGGATCCCGGTTTTTGTACACTCTATTATGGATGGCTGCGCCCATACCACATATCATGTATCAGAGATATCAATTGTATTTGTATTCGTACGTCTTCCGACGGCAGTGTTTTCAGTTGGGCACATTCACATAAAGCATTTCACACCTCCCTCTCTCTCGGACCTCATGCTTTAGGGGGCATTTGTTACACAACATTTTGTCACCGTCCCTACAATCCCTCGTCCCATACATTGGAGGACTATTCCCATGACCTGTGAACAGTAAAATTTCCTGAAAACACCTTGATGGCATCCTTCTGCATAAGGGAAAGAATTCTCCTGAAGAACATTTCCTCTGAAAAACCCTAAAAACCCATGTTTTGGCATTAGCGCGGGTAGTTAGTTCATCCCTCGCGCCAATGGGGAAAATGCACACTAGTGGGTGCGCCAGTTGGTGCTCTGTCCCTGTGTCTCACCCACGCCAAGCCTATTAGGGAATGTTTTTTAAAAATAAATGGTTGAAGTTTGATTCTAACAACTTCAGAATGAATCATTAGAAAGAATTTGGGTTGTTTGCCTCCGGATCTCCCTGATTAGGAAGTGTTTTTCCACCTCTCACAGAACCTTCCTAAGAGATAGGACTCTATCCCATGATTATAGGGATCCCAACCTCCCTTACTCCCTCTATAAAAGCCTACCCTCTCCATTTTCTAGCTAGCGAAACTTTTGGGAAGGAAATTATAGCTGAGTGACAATCAAGATCATAGCTAAGGAGAACCTTGTGAGACAGAGAGTTATGTCAGATCCCTGACGAGATTTGTGAGACACGTCTCGTTGGAACCCTGTCGAAGGAAGATCATGACGTCAGAGCATTGGTTGTAATCATTCTCTCGTATCTTAATACACATGACTCTGCTATTGGTTCCATGATTGTGTTTGTCTATGATATAATGCAATTTCATTCGTTCCTCTCTGACTGATCGATAGTTATAAAGTGTGAAATATCGCGTTGCATGTTTTCTTTCTTCTTTGCATGTGTACAGGTATGTGGATGTGACAAGTTTACGGATCGTGACCTGTCCAGCTAGGAACAGAAGCGCCACTTCTTCTTCGACAACAACAGCGAAGGAATCACGGTAAGCGATCTATCGCGATTCTATCTTTTGTAACTAGGAACCAATAAATTTGCATGTTTCGATTGTTTCTAGACCCACTCTAGGGCTAGTGGGATCGCCTCTATTCGCAGAGGGGATTTACCTCCACAACACTCATCATCACTAGAATCCCAATAATTTCAAAAAATATATTTGAACATGATTAGTACAAAATCGATGATAACAATTAGTAAGCACGTTGACAATGCATGATTAATTGGTTTAACGTTGATATAATATTTACATTAATATACTAAACAATTATTATTACCATCATTGCCCCAAGATTGTGGCTAGAATATGCAATGTTATAATTGGAAAGGTAAAGCGGCTGTCCATTTTCATCTACCAAATGCGCCTTGCGGTATGCTGCTCCTGATAAGAGCTTCTGATTTTTTGGAGTTGTTTGAATATTTTGTGCATCTAAACTCGATTATGAATCTGCATGAACCTGCAAATTTGTATACATTAATTTTATTCACCTGATTGACATGGATAAAACAAATAAATTCAATTAGATAACGAAAATATAAATAAAATCTGAAGTAATTACGTCTCGAGATGGATAGGGAGAACTCCACGATGGACTTTGAGAAATATTATGGAACGAGATGGATTTTGAAGAATTGTCCATTTGATATAATTATGAGATTTTCTCCCTGCATTTAAGCAAAATCAACAATAAATTTTGGTGTACATCCCTAAAAGTAATTTCGGTGCCTTAAAAATGGACTTATTGTTATTGGTGCTAATGTAAAGTTAACCACACCGGTGCATTTTAGTTACTTTTCACCGGTGTGGTTTTATTAATTGACACACCGGTGTGGTTAGTTAACAAACACACCAAATATTCAGAAATAAAAAAAACACAACTTTATTTTTTTAAAGTGAAAAAAAAGGGGTAAATTGAAAAATGGGCAGCAAATTATTTTCGGAAATCTAATTTCATAAAAAAGTTATGTAAATAGTAAAACCTATTCATTATTTCTATATTTTTGCAAAAATTTTCAAGGAGGGATTTGCACGAGAAACATACCTGCAGCAAGAGAGCACGAGAGCACTGTGGAGCAATAAAATACTTTCGAACAACAACACTATTCAGAGAATTAGAATTTGAAACACTTGGTGATTCGCACAAAAACCCTGTAGCATAGTAAAATTGTTAAAATTTACTGTAATAATTGTTTTTTTATAGTTTATGTTGGATTTAATACATGCATAGTAAAAATTTTGAATTTTACTATGCATTTTCAGAAGAAAAAAATAAATAAATAAATTATATATATATATATTAAACCCTTGCTTCTTCTTGTTTCTGTGACTTCACTATTAGGGCTTTTCATTTAAGATTTATAGGGTTTGTATTGCTATATATATAGGCTTATGACATCTAACTCGCGGGACCACTTGCAGAGTTGGATCCCAATCCATGTCAGCCCTTGCACAATTTTTTTAAAACATGTTTTTTTAATCGGTGTTTGTGTTAATTGATGCACCAGTTAACATATAATGCACTAGTTAATTTATGCTTGTGTTAATTAGTGCACCAGTTAACATATAATGTACCGGGTCTCCTTGTTGACGAAAAGCACCGTACAATGTTTCTACTGTGTTGGCGGTCCATTTATAAGAACCTAACGCATCGCCTTCGGTGCGTACTTTTTGAAAGACACACTGTTTTCTTGTTTTTTTTTTTTAACCTTAAAAGTATGTGATTTATTTATAAAATATATTAATGAATGGTATGATACAGATTTCATATTGATAAATAAATGGCTGACAAGAGATCAAATAACAAAAATACTAATAGCACATCGAGAAAAGAAAAAAAGGCAAGTTCTTTGTAAATTATTTACAAAAATTATTATTTTTTAACTATATGTAAGTTTAACTAATATGTATTGTTTACTGTGTATCATGTAGAGCCACAAAATGACGAAGCTCGATAAGATTATTTCTGATCTAAGACCAGAAGAGCGTAAAATCTTGATGGAAAAATTTCAAAATGATGAATCAAGTGATTGAAAAAATACTATCGATCCAATATGAGTTTCTTTTCTGAATTTTCATTAATAATATACTTAAAAATATTAAATAACATGTTTCAAACAATCTATTCTACACGGAACAACAACAAAGAAAATGAATGTTGTTCTAAGAAAAGAAAAAAAAAATAGAACATGCAAATGAAAATGAATTGCTCCTTAGCTCATCTAGAGTGGTGCTGGAGATTAAAGAAAGGGGGAAAAACTTTTAGAAAACTTTGAGGGATCTAGTGGAACAAATGTGTATATGTTCTTTCTACTTACAATACAAAAATTAATGCAATGATTCCAAGAACCAAATTTTATTTAACCTATAGGATGAGTTTCCAAAGAATTGGTCAATGAGACATATCAGACTTTTAATAGTAAAAACGTACAAAAAAGAAGAAGAAGAAACGAAAAAGTAATATTCCTTTAAATTTTTTTCTAGAATTATATGTATATATTACTAGAAAGCAATCAGTTATAAATATCACTTTTTTATATTTACTTTTCATATATCAATATAAAAATTAAATAGTTTATTGTCATGTTACATTTTCAGGAAGATTATGAAAATCTCAAAGGATGAACGAGCTGATATCAGAAATATGCTAGTAGAAATGTTTAAAAGGTGTACAAGGAGATGGTCAAAGAAATTGACATAATTGCATTGTACGAGGAGCCATCTCAACAACAACATGCTTCAAATGTAATATGTAATCATTGATTTTTTTTATTAGGTACAATAAATAAACAATTTAGCATTAAATATTAATTTTCAAGTATTTTCTTGCAGAAAAGAAAAGAAAATGGAATCCATTCAACACATAAAACATGACAACAAGGAAGAAAAGGGTTGATATCTATGTTTGTGAGTAATTGTTACTTCCTTATAACAACATAACTAGATTTAAATTTTGTATATTTTAAGTTGTTTTACAAAAATCATCATTGAATGTCTTCAAACATGTGCTAACATAAAAAGAAGAACCATCAGAAGA
Organism: Pinus albicaulis; assembly: GCA_034641835.2. NCBI lineage: Eukaryota > Viridiplantae > Streptophyta > Pinopsida > Pinales > Pinaceae > Pinus > Pinus albicaulis. Next base: position 575,205,092 of record CM076580.1, read on the forward strand.
ATCGATTGAGATTGGGTTAACTATGGGTTGTTAGTATATGTTGGCATATCAGAAATTAATTGTGGAATTTGTAAGCATCTATCTTGTTTTTCTTAGTTAGGTCTATAATTAATAGAACAATTTTTTTTTTTTAATATTAAATCTATGATTTGTTGTGGGGTATAAAACTTGCAGGAAACAAAGTATGGAACTGTGCCAACAAATGAATTGTTGAAAGATGGTATGAAATTTGGTTTTGAAAGAATGTGTATAGTTCATGAGTCAATTATTGCTATGGTACATTTCTTTTCGATTTACATTGATGTATATTGTTTAATATTGCAATTTTCATTATTCTAACCAATGTATACACACTCATTACACTTTATTTTTATGTTTTTATATGGAACTTGAAGAAGAAGAAAACAATCAACGCAGTGAACAAAACATTCCTCCAAATAACCTAACTCATGGAAGTAGCTCGAGCAGTGACAATAGTTCCAGCGAAGAATGATGATCAATATGTTTGGATATTAAAGCAAGGTGTTGTATTTTTTGAAACATTTGTCTGTGAAATCAGACATTTTGTTTAATGTAATGGACATAATATCCCAATTGAAAGAAAATGGGATACCAATAACTATCCCATTTTGTATGACAAAGAGTGTCTTATATATATATATATATATATATATAATGCTTTTTAATTTATTCTATTGCGTTCTCCATTGTCGCTGTGAAATGTTACACAACTGATTAAATATATGGATGATTAAATATTTTAATGAAGAGATGCGAAATCTGATGATATGATATAACAAATTAATCCAAACATCACATTCAAATGCATTAATAAAAATTTAATTGATATGAATACTATATAATATATGTGTCGACTTTTGATGAATAATGAATTTTAAAAAATCACAATAATTGCATAGTCACACGTCGATGTTTCTAAAAAATACAAAATGAACACCGATGCGTGTTAGTTACTATGCACCAGTGCATTTGTATGATAATGCGCACCAATGCATTTCTACGACCTATGGGTACCGCAAAAATAACAATACCAATTAGAACGCCTGGTGCACTTTATCGATGACTACCACACGGGCAGTCCGATAGGCGTTGCATTCACTGATATGGTTTTCCTTTAACACATCGGTGCATTTTTATTACTTAATGGCCCTGTGTGCTTTAGTACCTAGACGGCCCGGTGCATTTTTACACCTTAACGACCTGGTGAATGCACCTTCCATCAACCCGGTGCGTCTTGCTCGGTGATACGCATCGAGACATTGCTAAACGCCCCGGGGCATCCAAAATTTGTTTTCTATCTCGATGCTTGGTATGTTTATAGTACCGGTGTGTACATGGTAAAACACAGTGACGCACTCACACCTAATGTGCGCACCGATAAGAAAAATATCCGTAGCAACCTCCGGCCGCCTAATTTTTTTTAGTTGTGTTGAAATTACGTTAGAAGCTCCGCTAAAACTTCCGTAACCGAAAAAAGACGTTGTAGCAAATGCTTTTTTGACAAATTTGAAAAATTTTATAACACTAAAAACCTCCTTTATAACCTCCGCTAGAGGGTATTTTCCTTGTAGTTGTTGCAGGTTTTGGAGCACTAAGAGAAGTAGAGAGTTTGAACACTGCGGGATCACCTTCAAATGTAGAACCTACGGGTGCAACCTCTTCTTCCCATTTTACTAGTTTAAGCATTAGGACTGTAAATTTGCTTGCTTCTTGTTGTTGTATGCTTCTTGCTCTGTTGGGGTTCTCAACCCAAACCCTAGGGTAATTCATCTCGTAACATCAGCCTAGACCTTGGAAGAAAAAGGACAATGTAAGAACAAATGAGTGAAATATTCTTCAACATTTTTACATAAAATACACCAAGCAGGGCCTTGTTTTTTCCGTTGCAGAAGGTTATCCCAGGTGGGGAATTTTCCATTTAAAATGAACCAGAAAAAGAGTATTTATTTTGCAAGACTTTTCAATTTCCAGAGAATATTTCACCACCACTCTTGGACACCCCAATAATTCCTAGCCATCATATATATATAACCATATTTTGGAGAGTAACTGCCAGATGGGGCATGAACCCATCTGATGGATTCCAGATGATCTTTGAGTCTGACACTAGAGCGTTGTAGTTCACCTGTAAATATCTGCCATTCTTCAAGCCAATGAGGTCTAAAATTAAGTCCTCAACAATTTTCCAACCTTGATTCCAAAAGGTGGAAGAGACTGCTTTCTCAATCTATTTTAGAAAAGTAACCCCATGACCATTGAGAAAAATCTAGTATCTCCCTCGAAAGAGAAAAGTCCCCTTTACATCCCACCCAAGGGTCGAGACTGATACAAATTTTTTCACCATTACCAATGTGCCAAGCTAACCCTACTTCCACTAAATTAAAAATTCCTATAGTAGCCTTCCAAATCACAGAGGAATTCATTGATTTCTTGGTTTCTCTCCTCATCTAGTCATCCAATAGTTCAGGGTCTATATACTTCCTTTTAACCATAGAAAACAAACGCCAACTTGATTTCACTTCCAAATAAATAGCAAAAGAATGGATCTCCTTAATCCCCCATCCTTCCCAGACTTTAGGTCACACAATTTTTTCCCACAAAACTGAGGGGAGAACCACCTCCTCTTTAGCTTCTGCCCATAAAAATCGTCTACAAAGTTTCCTAATTTTAGATAGAATACCTTTAGGCACCCAATTCAAAGTGATCCAATAAACGAGGATAGCCATGAGTACCATCTTGATGAGAACCATTCTTTCCACTCTCGACAACCACTTAAAACTCCAAGATTTAATCTGTTTTTCAATTTTTTCAATCAACTAAAACCAATCTCTCTTCTTGTAAGAATAAGGCTTTACATGAAAACCAAGATATTTGAAGCTGCCACCCATACTCTTTGAATCAAAGAGGAAAAACAAGGTGAAACGATCCACTTCAATCCCTGAAAACCCCGCGTGGAAAATTGAGGATTTCTAAGCTTTTATGCACATACTAGTTGCATGAAGGAAAAAATCAAGGGAAGACTTCAACTACTGTAAATCCTCCTTGGATCCATTGCTGAAAAGGAGAATATCATCTACAAAAAGTAGGTGAGATATGAAAAAGTTAGTTGCAATTTCAATTTCTTTCAAACTGTCATTCCTTTTAGCAGCTAGTAGCAGTTGACTAATACCTTCTATTAGGGTCCTATAAATATAGGATTCATAATATTGAATTGATTTTTGATAGTCTTGTAAAAATATGTACATACCTTGCTTTTTGCAAGTTGTTTTCCCATATTTAGAAAAAAAAAAAATCAAAAATCAAAAAGAGGGTAAAAGTCCTAAAAGAAAGATCAAAGGACTTAAAAAATATAGACCCCAAAAGAAAAATATAAAAATAAAACATGGCAGTGTGCAAGTCCAAATGCCACTACTTTTTACTTTTTGCAAATGATTATGGCAGAGTGTCAATAAATGCCATAATCCATGATGAGTTAAACTGTTTAAACTTGACTTGTCATGTTTTCAATTTCCATGTTTTAGATAGTGAATAAAGATTTGTCAGACAGTTTAATCCAGACAAATCAGTAGATAGGTAGAGAATAATGAGGAGCTCATCAGTTTAATTTGATCCCTCGGATGAAATAAGGTAGAATTAGATAGATTTTATGCTTTCAAAAGAATAAAATGTTTCAAGGTAGCAAGATTAAATGCACCTGCCAAAAGGAAGAAAAAATGTTAGAATGATGTTGGGTAGGTAGAAATCAGTGGAAGAAAGCATGCAATATTCATCACCGGGAAAAAATCACTAATTTCCCCTCCCCTGTAAGTATTCAATATTCTATACTACCAGTCAAAAAGGCTCAGAGCATTTCTCTGACTTTTGTTGGGACCGGACCCAAGGCTCGATGAATGGATAGTTGAAAATGTTGAATTCTTATGACAAAATCCCCATTTATCATTATTTATCCCTTATTCATACATTTGACTCTTTTCATAAGTAAAGACTCTTTCTTACTTAATGAAACATAAAATCCCAATTGATTAAATTCCTTCATTCAGAAAACATACAAAAATCCTCAAAAATACTTTATCCTAAGTAATTGGTGAAATCATGAAATGACAAGCTTTGCTTTAGTTATTCACTTTACTTAGCCATTTAGTGTATTTTTGTGTATTCCACTCCCTTTGTCATATTAACTTTTGACTTATGCTATTAATTCCCTAAAAATACCTTATCCTATCTATATAATTCTCTTTATCTAAAATACCCCCTAAAACCCATTATTATAAAGATTTTTGACCAAAGATATTATCCACATGGTGAATTAAAATCCCAAATTATACCCCCTTTGGTCTAAAACTAACCTTAATCAAATACCCTGCCCCCTAAGGTTATAGATCCCTCCATGGTTTAAAAACTATATAATAAAATAAAAAAAATACAAATAGGCTTTCGGGCGTATCATATGTATTTGGAAATTAAACATACTCCCCTGCCTTTTACATTTATCTAAAGTTTAGTTCAAACAAACTTTAAACTCTAAAACCTTTGCAATACATGATAAGCCTTTAACTCAAGGTCCCATCCCAATTAACTAAATATTTGTTTGATGTTTCACTTTAGCCTTTCCTTCAATATTATCCCTACTATGTAAAGCCTTACGCAATACATAAGTTAACCTAGGGTTAATTATATAGCCCTGCCTCATGCGCCTCCAACCATAGGTATAAACCCTTTTTCGTAAGAAAAACTTTTATTAAAGTACATATTTTACAAAGTTTTCATTACATATATCAACTACCCAATGCATATCATTTGCCCCGGTCCCACATCTATTCGATCGCACCTTCCCATGAAATCTCAGCCATTCGCTCCCTTCCCGATGATCTGACGGTGCAAGATCCATATCGCGCCCATAAACCAAACGTCTGCCTAAAGCCAAAATGGACGCGAAATGGGTGGTTTTCCCATTTCTTCCTCCTTTAACGTGGCAGAAAACCATTCAATCACGTTCGTTTCAGAAAAATCTACTTACCACCAAGATCCAAAGTGAAAACCACTTCCGGTTACGCATTTCAAAATCCAAACTACCTCCCGCCTTTGATGAGACTGGCATTCGATGCATTAATGGTGATTAATTCCAAAGGTTAAAAACCTTTGAAACATCATTTTGATTATTTAGTTGCGCATTCCTGACTGTAAAGAGCTCCGCCTGACCTCATCAAGCCTCCCGACTGTGCTAAAATCCCTGAAACACGATTTTATCCGTGGAAACTCCCTATTTTCACCACAGATCTCCTGTTTGAAGACTATAAAAGCCATTTCTCTGCACCAGGAATCATCTGCAGGAACAAACAAAAGCTTCATAATCCCTTTCAAGTGTCAAATTACTTGCAAATCGAGGTATTTTTCATCAGTTTAAAACCCTGCACAGTAAATTCTGAACCATCCTTAAGCAAAACAAGCCTTAAATTATAAAAATTCACTGTGGAAATTGCCCAAAAACGCCCAAAACAAGCCAAACCCTGGCCAATTTTTTCCAGGAAACTTTATTTCCGCTATAAGCCTTTTTAAGCCAAATTTCCTCAGCTTACGAACTCTGAAGATCAATTCCAAAACAAAAAGGGGTTTAAAGCCTACAGATTTCTTAAAAAATCCTTTTTACAGTCTAAACCATTCAGGAAGCCCTTTTTTCCTGTCTTAGCCCAGTTTTCATCTCTCAGAAGCCTAAATTGAGCAAAGATATCACTTGAAATTATCCTTAGCCTAAATTGCTCAGTTACGCCTCTGTTTAAATTAAATTACTTCTGTAAACCATTTAATCTTACAGAAGAAGCCAGAATGCCTAAAAAACAGAGTTAAACTTCCACAAACATCTCATTCCACAGGTATTTCAAAAGCCTTCAATCACCTCCTTGCAGACCTCTGTTTCATTGACAAATTGTTTGATTTTTGCACGTTATTATCAGAATAAGAAATTGGGCCAATAGTTTCAATACTAGTTGACAAAATTGTTTGCTCCAAATTCTCAGATTTTGATTCAAAAGCTTCATTCAACAAACAGTTTGTATACAAAGAAAGAATAAAATTCAGAGAGAGATCAGAATGATGAAATGTGCACAGTGAATGGTAAAAGTGAAATCAGAATTAACAATGACAGTGAAATAGAATAGTCAGAACATCAGAGTTAAAGTGTATTAGGTAATAGTCCGAGTGAAAGTTAAAACAAAGTTATAGAGCAGTCAATGTGAAACAGTAAAAGTAAAAACAAAGGTAGTAATAGTTAACAAAGATTAAAATACTTTCACCAACAACAATGAAGTTTATCCAAAGTGAAAGTAAAAACAGTTAAAAGAACAAAAAGGTTAAAAGATGAAAACATAACAAGAATGAACATTTTTAGAAGTTTCCAGTTTAAGTCATTGTTTTGCAGAAACTATTGTGACCAATGCAAGATGAATTTTGAAAAACTGAAGGAGGTTTATGTTCTTAAGGTGTCCAAATACAAAAATCTCTCACTTTTCTAATAGCCATTATGGGTTGGGAAATATTAAACAATATTGGAAAGAACTTTTTGCAGAAAAATTATGTTAAGTCGTCATTTTGCAGAGAATATTGTGGCTAATCAGAAATAAATCTTACAAAAATGAAGGATTTTTTTGTTCCTATGAGAGCCATCTACAAAAACCTATGTCATTTTTTTCACATCTATTACAGAATGAAAGATACATGCACATCTTTACAACCTATTTTTCAGACTCTGTAAAACTCCGTTTTACACATATTTTTGCAGAGCCTATTGTGAACAGCTGGAGCAAAAATTTAGGAAACCGAGAGAGGTTTATCTCACCAACATATTCATTTACAATAACCTCTTTCAAATTTTACATATATATTTCATATTGAGAAATAAAAAGTTATCATTGGACCCCAAGTTTGCAAAATTGCTGGAGCAGAATGCACAAAGAAAGGAAACAATTAGTGACTTGGATGCCTCATCATCAACTAAGAGTTGAGATCGAATTCGAATTCTCCTCTTTGTCATCACCCATCCATAAAAAATAGTGCCAAATAGATGCATTAGTTTTGAGTGTCCTTTACTTAAGTTCTATTTATGTAAAAAAGTTGGACATATTTGTAAACCAATATTGATATTTTTTCAAGATATTCTAGTTTAGAATTTGTATAAATACTTCACTCTTTGAAGTATTTTGGGTGGAATAAAATTGCTAAGATTACTATAGACTTTTTCTGATACATTGGAGGCTTTCATGTGTTGAATTCAAAGTGGCAGACTAGACAAAGCTAAAAGTGGCATCATAATTCGGGATTCTTGCGATAAGTTAAAGAGTGAAGTACATATCTTATTTTCATTGTTTCTTTTTTGAGTTTCATGCAATTCATTATGTGTTTGATCTATCTTAATGTGTAACTAGGAATATTACTACATGACTAGCCTTTTGCTCCCTGTTTTTAACTAAGTTACCATTTAAATGTTCTCTGCTGATTTCCGGTGTTAGGAATTCTTAATTGCTCCTACTCCCGTTTGACCCCTGCCTCCTTCTCCCATTTTCCAGATCAAAGGATCCTTCATTGCCCTTTATCCCGATCATACCATTTCATCAAAAACCTTTCTCCAAATCTCTAAGGGTTATCTATCTTTCCCTGAATACATTTGTACACTTTTGGCCTTGCCTTCTAGTACTGCTATCTAGACTTAGACTCCATAGCCCAATGGACAAGTAGATCTCTCTCTAGTTTAATCCTTAGTGATTTTTCCCCACCAAACCCTTTAAAACAAAACCAATTGTTCTATCATAACTAGCCTAAAAACATAAATCAAAACAAAGATAAATCTTAAAGAGAGAGCCCTCTCTGAATTCTAGGAAGGCTAGATCCTAGGATTTGAAGTAGGTTTGTGGTTACCCCTAGTGTTCTTTGAGTAAAAACTCAAATCCCACAACTTAAGAAATTACTAGGGTGATAACACCTTCACCAGCCAAAAGAAACAAAAGAGAGGACAAGGGGCAACCTTGTCTAAGCCCTCTTTGATTGTGGAAAAAATGAGAATTTTCCCCATTGATAATAAATAGAAGAGATACATTTGTTACACAAATCATGATCCAATTAATGAAACCAATGAAAAACCCCAGATGGGTCAAAAGGAGCTGAAGGAATAACCAGCGGATTCAATCATAGGCCTTTGACAAATCGATTTTAACAATCATGCCTATTCTTCTACTTCTTTTGATACTATGCATCATTTCTTAAGCGAAACCAATAGCCTCATGGATTTGTTTGCCATCCAGGAACCCAAATTGTTCCTTTGAAATATTCCTGGACAAAATTGGCTTTAACCGGGTTGCTATTACTTTGCCAATAATTTTATAAATATAGTTACACAGGGATATAGGTTTGTACTCTTCAAAAGAACCAGGAACATCAATTTTTTGGATAAGGACAATAAAGGTGGTCACTGAAGGGTTCATGAATATGACCCATATTCCTAGATTCTTCCACCACCCCTACAAGATCAACCCCAAGCATTTCATAAAAATGTTGGAAGAATTCCACCGTCCAGCCATTAGGCCCTGGACTTTTTTCTTTTTGCATCGTTTTTAATATTTATTCTACTTCAATTTTTGACACCAGAGTCATAAGTATCTCATTTTCTTCCTCCACATATTTAGGGATACATTTTCTGACTCTGATGACTTCTGCTATGGATACCACATCTAGTGCCTTAAAAATATTTTTGAAATGGTCCTTTCCCATAGTAGCTAGATCATAAAAAGATTTTTCTATGCCACCCTCCTCCCGCTCAATTTCCCAAATAGTGTTTGAATTCTTCCTTCCCTTCACATAGTTTTGGAAAAAATTTGAGTTCTCATCCCCTGCTGCAAACCAAATAGCAAGGATTTTGAGCCTCCACTATTCTTCGCAGTAATTTAAACTCCTTCTCATTCTGGTCTCAAGAAGCTTGATCCTTTCTCTCTTCTCCTTAGTTTCATACCCATCCATCTCTAGGCTTTCTAGGGATTCCAACACGAAACCAATAAGCCTAAATTCCTCTTCATCCATCAAGTTATAGTTGAGCTCTTTCCCAACTTATTGTTTCCTGTTTCAATATTTTGAGATTATCCATGAAGGCTGAAGTCAAATAAGTATACTAAGAACTGTCTGGATGCCTCCAGAATTATTTGACTAGTTGAGTGAAAGAAGGCTCTTTTAACCAACTAGAATTAAACTTTAAGAGGGCACCAGGTTTGTTACTAGACCCTTTCAGCTCCAAAAGGATTGGAAGATGATCAAAATCCCCACCAGACCCCACCCACTTCTTGAAAGAAGGAATATGAGATAAGAGGGCCTCATTAATTAGGAAACCATCCAGTCTCTTAGCCACCCGAGCCTCCCAAAATCTATGATTCCTCCATGTAGGGCACAATTTTATCAGATTGAGGTTGATAAGGCTTCCATCCTGAATATTTTTCAAGAAGAAATTCACTAGAGGGTTGACTTGAGCTTGGGGGCCCCAAGTCTCAGATAAGCCTAAGGAGAAATTGAGCCCCCCTCCAAAACCAGGTTTGGGGTTTTCGTAAAATACTTTGCAAAAAGGGAGTTCCAGAAGACAACCTTGTCCCGACATAGACCATAGATATTTACCAGGGATAAAACAATATAGAGTTCAGGCAAGCAAACCTCCACCCCCAGAACAGAGTCATAGCTCTAAGAGTTTAACAACCTTAGATGACTTTCATTGATACCAATAGCCAAACCTCCAGATCTACCTTTCACATCAATAGTGACGAAGGAGCAACCATGCATCATTTTACAAAGGGAATGCATGACAACCTCCCAATCTCCCAAGGTTTCTTGTAACATAATGACATAAGGCTTGTATGGAAGAAAAATATATTCTAGTGCTAGTTTTTTATGGCTGCTAGCGAAGCCACGACCATAAAATACTAGCATTAAAATATCTTTTTCTTACATATAAGTCTAATGTCATTATGTTACAAGAAACTTTGGGAGTTGGGGAGCTAAAATATATGAAATAATACAATTCACAAATATTTGCATAAATTTTCTTTTCATAAAATTCAAGTCTCATTTTAGTTTAGATATGAGTAAATAAATATATTTTAATAAAATATCCATAATCATATTAGGTATGGATATTCTAAACTCTAAATAAATTCCTAAACAACATACATCATTATAATAATAATAATAATTTATATAACTTTCAATCTTATTTATTATAATAATAATAATTTATATTACCAATTTTATACCATTTTATATCTTATTAGCCTCTGCTAAGGGAGGATTGTAGTAATCAATTTGCTTTTGACTACCCATTATTTTAGCTTTGACCAAGATACTCTCTCTCTCTAGATATATATATATATATATATATATATATATATATATATATATATATATATATATATATATATATATATATATATATATATACACATATACATATACATATACATATACATATACATATACATATACATATACATATATATATATATATATATATCTATATATTAACATTATTAAGAAAACCCAATTTGTAACCATTCTATTGGTTCATATTTTGAATGTCTTATTTCCATCTTCATGACACATACATTGAAACATAATGAAATAATCGTAATTTCAACCAAATTCTATGCCACCACAAAAGTTTGCAATACCTCCTTCACTATCATTACTCCAAGTCCTTTCCACCCCATTCTACGCAACCATCATATGGATTCGGTGCACCACGACTACTTGCATCAACCTTAATCTCGCATCTAACTCGCTAATTGAAGGTGGTTGCTGGTCGAAATTTGTTGGCCGCAGTTGTAAACATTATTCAACCATTATTCAAACCCATGTTGTACAACCCTCATAATTTCTTCTATCACACCAATGATGAAGGAAAGGCAGAGAGGAGAAACACAAAATTGACACACACACAAACAATACCACGAGTTGTTGCTCACTTTATTGATCACACAAACATGACTTGACTTGATTACAATGAACCCATCATGGGGTATTTATCCTTTTTCAACTAGCGACTCACTCAAAATAAATTCAACATGCACACACACTTTAAATTTGACTTTATAAAAAATAAGATTGAACTCGAACTCACTCACACTTGACTTAGTTAACTCATGCTCTAATTTTAGACTCTTCTGCATGTGGGAGTAATTATAATTTCCAACACTCCCCCTCAATTACAAATGTATGACTCAATCATGACTCAACATAACTCAACTACACCTTCTGGACTTACAAAATAAATTGTCTCAATCATCACTCAAACATGCCTACTGGTTTACGTCTCAACTAGACTTACAATGACTCAAACTTTGACAATTTTTAATTTTATTTTTCGTTTCTTCCAAATTCTATACCCATGAAACTATTTCATTTTTCATTGCGCTTTCTTGCCATACACTCCATATTTATTCACTTGCTACCACTGCAATGTTTCTTTGACTTGTCTTGTATTTATTCTGAAAAACAATTTGAGCTTGTCTTGTACAACTTCCTCTTCAAATATTCTTTCAACCATGGATTTCTGCCACAACTCTTCATCTTAAAATTGTCGTCTTTTCTTTGCTTCATGCATTTCATATTCCTGACTTTCTTTATGCCATATTTCTTGGTAAAATCTTATCTCCTTTTGACTCCATTGCTGAAAAATGGTTTTAATGCGTTCTTCTTCATTTTTAGAAAATTCCATGTCCTTCTTTTCACTTTCATCATCAGGTAATGCTTATTTTTTCCTGTAGTCTACACACTCAAGAACATCATTAGGCTTACATGTAAAATCATAATCATGATCCTTTTTCTCGTTCACCATTTGATTTAATTATTTTAATCCAACTGCTGCTTTAAGACTATCATCAATTTGTTCAATTGACTTCTCAATCCATTCTTCAATGTTCAAACTTCAAATCTACATTAAAAATATTAACAAATTTGTTGTCAACTTCCGCTCCCATGCTATTTTGAACACCTACACCTCAAACACAATGTTAAAACATCTTGGTTATGCTCTTCAGTGAGAGCTTCCTCTTCAACCTCTTCCTTCTATGCCTTCTTTTCCACTAAATGGAGGTTGCCTTCCACTGTTATGTTGTTAGTGGATATTCTCATAAAAAACTCTTCAATCACTTTATCCTATTCCTGATCATCAGTTGTTGCTAAATCAAATATTGCTTCATGATCAGTTCCAACTTCTTCATGTCTTGTTGCTACAATGGCAACTTCAACCTTCAATTCTACATCAAACATGGCACATACTATAATGCCACAATCGATCCTTGTTTCAAAAAGGAAACCACACATATCATAAACATAATGTTCATCCATCCTATGGTGATATATCTGAGCATGCTTGTCCTCATTAACAATTTCAACTTCACCAAATTCATCAGCTGTGGTTGGATTCACCAATGCACATTTCAGTTTGCAGTCATAATCCAAATGTGTCTCATCACAATGGATTTCACCATCATCTTCACCATCCACATGAATATGTTCTTGCTCTATTTGACACACAAAGGCTTTAACTTCTCTCTCTGCAATATTTGCTACATCTTCTTCATCTATATGCATGTTGCATAATGGGTTTCACTTTTATAGTCTTCATGACCATCATCCACTTTTGAGTGGGATTTTCCAAGCTCTGTTGTCTTCCCAGAGTCTTGCTTATGTACACTCAGATATGCGGTTGACTCAACAGACTGTGACACATCTTGCTGCTACATGTCACTTTCCTTTGTGCCAAACTCTGCTTTCAGGATCTTCTACGCTTCCTTGGAAGTTGTAGTTTTTGCTATCTTGCACAAACATTTCTCAGCCAATGCCTATTTTATAAAATCCAATACTAAAACATCACATACTTCATCATATGGGTTATTAGACAGGTACTCAATTAACTCTTTACCTCAAAGAAAAGCTAACATTTTGATAACTCAAGAATCAAAATGTTTACGAGTAAACATATGAGGTGGTCGCAGATCCAGACTACACCGATCACCCTCGATCTCTCTTCCATCTTTTTCTATATTTCTTAGTTCCTCGACTGAGACCTGAACTTTTCTAAGTATGGCAATGAACTCTAACTTTTCTTTTCGATTCATTTTCTTAATTTTCTTCAGTTGCGCCTTACGACCCATGATTGTTGTCTTTCTTTTGTCTTATAGTTGCTTTCCTTATTACATGAGACTTCTCTCCATATAACCTCTAAGAAAAAAATACGATTTTTAATATACATCCCTATAAAACATAATCTTTTTCCAAAACACTATCATACTTAATAAAACAAAAAATTATAAACCAACATAATTTTCCTTTTTAAAATTTTCTTTCAACCATCACTTTATTAAAACTCTTTATAAACCCTCATTACTCTTAAACCCTTTTTTCATTTTTTTAGTATCTACTTTTTAACAATTTCTTTTAAATATATACCTTTAAAAAAAAACACCCTTTTCCAAAAGTTTTTTTTAAGCATTTAAAATTGCCCTCTTATGGTCTTCACCTTTTAAAAATAATTTTCAAACCCTTTAATCTTTCCTCCTTTGACAAGAAAATTTGGAATGTATTTTTTTTTTAAAGTTGGCATGACATTTTCAAAATAAAACAATTTCAAAACCTAACGCGGCATGAGCTATCTACCGGCCGTGCGTTGAATTTTCTCTTACTCTCCACTACATGACTTTCACGTCTTTGACTCCACACACTAATAGGCAACTGTTACAAGCATAGCATCCAGACAACTGTTACAGGCATAGGAGAGGATTTTCACTTATAATTTACGCCCTCGGCGGGGATCACAAAATAGGCAACTGTTACAGGCATAGCATCCAGCAAAAATACATAAAGACAGTGTATATGCCTACCAGTAACAGTTGCAGAGCTGTCTCAATTGTCAACTGAGGGCTACGATAGTGAAGAAAGTGTGATTTGCTGGGAATTATGGGAAGTTGGAACGGATTTGGGATGCAGAATTAGTTTTGGAAGTATCATAGGAGTATTAGCTCTGAGCAAGCTATTGAGGAGTATTAGCTCTGAGTTTTGGAAGTGTCGTGTTGCTGATAACTTCATTTGTTGTTTAGTGGATGCATTAGGCATATGAGAAACGACCTCTATATGTGTTATAATAATATTTTCATTAACTAATTGAGAAAGAAAGACTATACATTTCTCCAATAAAAAGAATAATCATATGCATGTATCTCAAATAGAAAGACTAATTATGGATCCTTTGAGTTGGACCATTAAAAACCTTTGTTTATTCTAACAGACGCCATATACCTTTCAAACATTGAACAGTGATACTGGTTCGGTTGATAAAACATTTTTTTTCAGAGGAAAAAACACTGGCAAGAAAGAGTATGTATTTTTTTTGTTTTTGGGAAAAGTGAAAACAGAAAAATTCTACAAGAAAAAAACTAGATAAAAAAGCAATTTGTCCTATAAACTATTTTTGGAGTCATGAACATTAAAAATACTTTCTTTTTTTCTTTCTATATAAATTAAAAACAGAGAAAAAACTCAACGTCAGCCTATTGTTGCTGTTGCAAGCTTCGATTTGTGAAGCCCCTGCTTAAAATTGGTATTAGAGCCAAAAAGATTATTTGGTTCATGAAAGGTTAGTACTCAAGATCAAACACTCTTTATTTGAAGAATGGACTCCTTCAGAAAATCTATTCTTTTCTGAGAATTAGATGAAAAAGGAAAACGCTGAAAAGAATCCCCTTCAGGATATGTTTGCTACTGCATCTAGTAGAGTTTTAAATTCTTCTGAGCTTGTATATAAAGAAACTGAGCCATCTGCAAGATGGAAACTCCCTAGTATATCTGCTTCAGAAGTCTATTCAGATGTGTCAGCGTTTCATCTAGTAGCCACCATTAGAATATCAAAAAAAGAATCTATCAGTGCTATCCAAGAAAATTCAGAGTGCATTCGGTCTATTCCCCTTCTTGACCCAAAGCAGCTTCAAGCAGAAGCAAAGAAATTAAAAACACAGTATTTGCATTTGGAATGCATCAGAGTAGGGATTAGTGCTTTAACGCACCAAGGGCTAGACACTTATGTCCTAGCTACTGTGAGAGATCTAACTCACAATAAATACACTGACTCTATCATTAGAGGAATTGTGGCTCCATTATCAAATGGTCCTGTTTGGTTTGACTGTTATCCCAACTTTTCAGTCTATGTATTTGATGAAACCATTGATAAAATTCTACAGCTTCAAATACAAACCTTAGAGTTTGACATGCTGAAGAAAAGAAACAATATAACTATCCAGACCAGAGGTTGTTTCAAACATACAAACACTCTCTATCCAGCGATACTCTATACACTCAGTGGAGACTCAAAGACAAGTGTGGTTGTTCTTACTGATTCAAAAAATCAAAAAATAGAATACTAAGCCATTAAATGGAAAGATCTGAACTAAGAAAACTGGGTCATCCCAAATCCAAAACCCATTACTGCAAAAAAAATATCACTTATGCAAATATTCGAGAAGATCAATCCTCTGCTGTCTTCAGCGAGAAACCGGTCATATCGAAAACAGGGGAACCATCTTTTTCTTTTAACACGTGGCGATTAATAAGGGTTCGCCGTATGAGAAAGCATATACGTGGTCCTGCAGCGCCTTTCTGGTCGGTTCTTAGTTACGACGAAGTTAACTTACGTGCGTGACGTGGCAACTTTTTTTTGGTTTTATTTTTGGCCAGTCGGGCGTGCCGCGTCCAATTGATCTACGCGTCCATCGGCAAATGCGGGAGGATAAACATGATCGCTGGTTACGGACATCCTAATACCACTTTATGTGAATTGTGGATGTGTCTGACGTGGACTCTCACCATTGTCAAAGAATTTGAAATCCTGACCATAAATTCCCATTTACCATAATTCTCCATCTCAAAACTGTTCGATTTTATTTTATCAATATATTAGTATAGTTGTATAAATAAATAAAATAATAAGGATAAGAATTCAATTTTGAAGTCGCCGCCCACCCAATTCTATGTAGTTCTTTGATGGTCAAAGTTTGTGTAATACATATTTTACTCTCTTGTGAACTTTTAATTTTTGAATTTTTGCAATATATATTTTATTTTTTTTATTTGAACTTTCAGTGAACTTTTAATTTTTGAATTTCTGCAATATATTTTTTATTTTTTGAATTTGAACTTTTAATTATTTTGAAGAAAATATTTTTTTAATTATTATATTTATTTTAATGGTAGATAAGTTAATTATATATATTAAAAACATAAAAATAGATTATTATTTATGCGATTTACTCTTATTTAAATATGGAGTTTCTTAATTTGTAAATAGGTTTTGTTATAATATTATAGCTCATCACACTTCATACTCAAAATACTATTTCTCATTTTACAATCAAAACAATTCATATATATATTTAATTTAATAGTTTTTAAAAATTTTATTAAAAACAAAAAAGATATAACTACTTTTAAAATAAATCTGAATTTTTTATCACTCACTACTATTAAAAATATTCCCTAAATATTTTTTAAAAATTAAATCTTTATTATCCATTTATTAATTATTGATACTTAAATTAAAATTCTAAAAACTTTTTTCAAAATAAACATGTTTGTAAATATAATTATTTAACAACCTTAAACCTAATAATTTTTTTAATTATTTTTGTTAGTATTACAAATGAGTTTAATAGAAATACAATAATTGTTTTTTGAGTTATTAAATCTTATAGAATTATTTAGTAATCTTAAACATAAATGGTTTTATTTAATAGTCGACAATGTCTATTATAATTACTCTCTTAAAAAATTCAATTTATTATTATTATTGCTAGTTTCAATAAAAAAATACCATATTTATATTTCATAGTTTTTTTGTTGAATTATTAAATCTTACCATATTTATATTTATGAGTTGTTTTTGTTGAATTATTAGATCTTACCATGTTTTCATACATTTTTGTGGATGGTTATTTATATATACATAATTTTTTTTAGAATGTTTTATAAATTCAAATAAATATTATATTTAAAAGAAATGTGAATTATATTAATTTAATATAATTATTTAATTTATAATGAAATTTATAAAAACATATTAATCTCAATTTTCTTAATAAACATATATATAATTTTCATATATAAGTTTAACTTTATTTATTTAATTTTAAAAAGGATAATTATGAAAAAGTAATCACAGTATAAGAAAATGTCTCATGTCTCATATTATTCTTAGAAGCAGGCCAAACACCATATGTGGAATTATTGTATGACATTTTATGTAAGTCACTTGACACGGGGACACGTGACACGAAGGACATGTAAATTCGAGTGTCGGACACAGACACTGTGACCTCCCGAAACAGAACACGTTATATATATTAAAAATTAGATATTTCTTACAAAAATTCATACAAATTCATTGATTCAAACATAGGTCATCATCTAGATGTATGTTTTACAAAGATATATCATACAATCATACATTAATAATTTAAAAATCAATACATTGTGCATACATATTGATATTACAAATACAATTGTGACATATTCATCAATTATCCAATAGGAGAAAGACAAGATAGTAAGATACTGTAGTTTTCTCATTATTTCATCAAAATAAAAATGGGTTACATAGGTAGTACAATGCCAATGGAAAATGCCAAATATAAATAGCAAGTAGAGGCAGTAGGTAGCTCACGAGTCATGAATCATGAATCCTCATCATCATAATCAACATTACTTCCCTCATCATCATGGTCACCACTACTCTCCTTTGTTGCATCCTCCTCATCTGTATCCAATGTCATCTCTGCATTTTTTGGTGAGGAGGATGGCCCCTCTATAGTATTACCATCATCAAATGTGACAAGCTCTAGCACTGGCTCATTAAGATCCAAGTTGGCCAATGCCAAGTCAACATTGTTGTCCATACCCATATCATCAGGAGAGACATCCCACATCTTTGTATTTCCCTTCAACCACTTATCCCTTTGCCTATAAATAAGACAAAGGTTGGTGTGCACATACACCATTGTCTCTTCTCTGGACTGCTCAAGTATGCTCTTCTTCACACTATACAAATTCCCATATGTGCTCCAATTCCTCTCGCAATAAGAGGATGAAGTCACCTAAGAGAGGAGCATCATGGCTAATTACTATAGAGGAGGGCTTGTTGCCCCATGAGTTTCTCACCAAGAATAGGGCTTCTTAGCCCCCTGTCTCTAATCACATCATAGCCTGCAAATCGCCTAGTGCCCGTGGAAAAATCTGCAAAGGCATCCTCCACCTCATCAAGAGATGCCATGTCCTAAAAAATCTTCCTGGATGCATCTTTCCTCCCCTGTGAAATCTCACCATCAATGTGAGGAGGGAATTTGCGGGAATTTGCAGGAATTTCCACCATTCAACCACTCATGGTTGTAGTATTTTGGTTCAAGGAGTGAGCCAAACAATGTAAAGGTGTGCAATTCTTGTCCCATCTGCTGACAAGAATATATTGTATGGAGGTGAAGAAGGCCTCTGGTGATGTCTCATACTCAGGGCACTCACTCTATAAAATAATGTTCCTCACAGAATTAATCATGGAATCCCATCCCTCATAAAACTCTCCTAGGATGGGTTGGTATGTATCTGCAAATCGAAGAAAGGAAATGATAAGGTCCCTGATATGAATAAGTAGATCTACCCTCTCCCACCAGGCATCATCTAACACTGTGTCCTTCACTCTTTTTGAGGCTTCTTGATTTGTATTTATCCAAAAAGACCAAGCCTATGAAATAACCATGGCCCTAAGAGCGGTCTTGACCTCCCTCAACCTCTTCAACATGATGAATGAAGAGGAAAACCGTGTATTTGTAATCTTGAAAAATGATAGATTGGTGTACTCCTTGTAGATAGTGAGGGAATTTGTATGGTTTTATACAAAGTTGCTTATATGTCGTGCATAGTCAATAATGCTTCCAATCCAAAGCACATTAGAGGCAATATATTTCAATGCTAAGTTCAATGAATGGACAATGCAAGGTGTTCAAAATACTTGTGTATATTTAGCTTCCATAATCATGCCAACAACCTTGCAAACAGGTGCATTATTTGTAATGATTTTCACACAAGAATCAACGTGACCTACATCTTCAATAACTTTAATAAACAACTTACCCATATATTGTGCATCCTTATATTGTCCAAGTGCATCCGCTCGTATCAATAAAACTGGACCATTCAAGATACCATGAATTTGATGAGTGGGTGTCGTGTTGGATTTTTCCATCCATCAAAAACAATACTAACCCCAAATGTTGGCCATCCTGATTTAATAGGCTCAAGCATTTTTTCCACTTGTTTCTTTGCCTTCGTCAATAATGTGGTTCTAAGCTTCTTTGACCTAGGAGGCACATACCCTGATGGATTTATTTGAGTTAGAGCTTGGCACATCTCAATAAATAGAGGTGAGCGTGCAACATTGAAGGATATGAAGTTCTGATAGACAAAAAAAAGTAATGGTGAGATCAATATCTTCCCGCTTCTCTTTTTGGAAATTTTTTTCCGTTGGACCAAGTGCAATTGCCTTTCTTTTTGTTGCTTGTCCCCCACTACAACTCTCAAATGGGAACTTGTTGTTGATTTTCCTTAATAATGGAAGGGTGACATCATTATTGTATTGTTTTGTTTTTTTAGCCACATTTTCCACACCAACAAATGCCTCTCTTTCCATTTCCTTCCTCTTTGCTAAAGACACCTGTGTACAAGCTAAAATTCCACAACTTGGTAAAGCCAACAATGAGCTTTCACATGGTAATATGTGCTCATGAAATGATTGTGGCAATAACTGCATTTCCAAACAACATTGCCTCTTCCCTTCATCTTGTTGCCTGGCCCTACCTCTCTTGTGACATATTTCCACAATTGATATTTGTGCTCTTGAGGTTGTTGTCTTCCCTCAACATTTGAAGTTGTTGTTGTAGCCCCACTTCCAATAGATGGAACACTTGTAGACCCTGATGAAATAGGAACAGGAGGGGCATCTCCAATGGGGAATTTCTTCCCCTTTCTTTTGCCCTTCCTTGTTGCCCTTGATTGAGCCATGAATGTCGTTAAAAAATAAATAAAAAATGCCCAAATTTGTAAAAAGTATGCACATGCACACCAAATGGAAAAAAATAGAGAGACAATGCACTTACCTGTTTCTGGAATCTCCTTAAAATTCTCCCTTGCTCCTTGCTTCTCTCTTCATTCAAAGCAAACAAAAATTAATTAAAATGAAGAAAAACCCCACTTTTTATAACTCGTCGGATGCTTTTTTCCGTCATCTGTGTCTGGCGGATCGGGACACGATCGTGACATGTATGAACATGATCAGACACGATCTGTCGAACACGAATCCGTACGAATAATGTCTGATTTAATGGATTCGAGACACGTGGGGGGGGGGGGGATGCCAAATCTGATTTCTTAGCATTTTATATAGTGGCATTAGGTGTTTCAAGGAGTTTTGATTGGTTAAAAACTTGGATAAGTTTTTTGTGCTTAGATATCTTTCCCTCTTGGTGACGTGACCATCATTGGCACCTTCAAAATCTAGTATATCCTTAGCATTTGAGAAATATTTGGATGACTACCTAGAAGATATCTTAAAGAATAGATGAATTCATTTGTGCTCTACAGGATTTCATGTGGATTTTTAGTCTTTTGCAAATGAAACCAATGCATAACCAACTCCATTTACTTTTATTTTTTTTCTTTATGGAAAATAGTATATTATAATTTACCCAAAAAAAATGATTATGGAGTTCATTAGATATTTGATTGGATTATTTTGCACATATTCTTTTTATTTGTTATCTTTTAATAGGCGATTTCCATTCTATATTTGTATTAAAATTAGAAGTTAGGGAATTATAAGTAGTTTATATGGAGATATTAATTACATAGTCATGCCTATTTTGGAATATTGTTTCTACAATTTTGGTTTAATTATCAATAATTATTAAGTGGATGGTGGAGATTTAACTTCCACAAAATATTCTAAAGTATTCATAGTAGTGTACACAAATCAAAGGCCAAGATTGATTTCCAAAGTAGTTATGTTATTTTTTCCATTTTAATTAAATTGATTAATTAAAAAAAATCATATTAACAAGTGTTACATGAAGTGATTTAGGATTTTTTGGACATGTGGTATTGATAAGACATGATATTTTCCCATGGACGTTAACAAATCCTATCACAAATTAAAAATCTCCATCATAAAGTGAGGGTAAATCTCCATGTTAAGAA
The DNA here is from genome assembly GCA_034641835.2 of Pinus albicaulis. Lineage (NCBI taxonomy): Eukaryota > Viridiplantae > Streptophyta > Pinopsida > Pinales > Pinaceae > Pinus > Pinus albicaulis. The sequence goes on from CM076580.1 coordinate 575,226,422, forward strand.
TCTTGTTCTGTGTTTTTTAAAATGTATATTTGTTTAACTTCTATATAAATTCTTTTTATTATAATTAATTCTTAGTAATAATAATTTAGTAAGTTGTTATTATATTCTTTTTTATTTTAACAATGTCAGATGTATCATGTAGCAAGTGTTACTAAGTGTTTTGATGCTTATTGTAGATTGATGTCTATCAAGATATGGTTGTGCTAGTTATTAATCACAATATTGTTCCTCATGAAAAATCTTATCATAAATTCTACATTCCTTAATTTATTGATTGACATACATTCCTTCTAACATGTGGGATTGAAGTATTACAAGAGATCGTTAGAGCTAAAATTTGAATTTGTACATAATAAACATAATAAACATGAGAATTAAATATACATATGTCATATTTAACCAAATTTCTAACTTAATTAATACTAGTGCAATTATATAAATTAAATGGCTAGTAAAAGTGGATAGGCATAATCCATGATAAACATAAAAAAAATTACATCATGATACATCTCACATTACTAAAATTAAAAAAAAAAAAATCACAAAAATAAATAAATTATAACTTTATTTTAAACTATTACTATTATTATTAATTATAAAAAAATTAATGTAGGAGTTAATATACATTTTACAAAGCATGTAACAATATTCTTAACTACAAAGATTCACCCCACTTTACCATGGAAATTTTTAACTTATAGGTACCTCCTGACACAATACCATGGATTATCAATACCATATAAAATATATGACATCTCTTTATATATGTATTTTTTAATTAATTAATTTAAGAAGAATTAATTAAAAAATCATAACTAATGTAGAAATAAATCTTAACCCTTATATGTCAATGCTATTATGAATATTCTAGCATATTCTATGAAAGTTAAATCTCTATTATCCACTTAATAATTATTGATAATTAATTTAAATTATAAAAAACTAATTCAAAAATAAAAATATAATAATTATGAACTTACATCCGAAGGGAAAAATAAATTAATATATTATTTGAGCTCATACGAAAAAAAAAATATTTGACGTTAAATTACACCTTGTATGTCTCCTAAGCAATATAAAAGCAATACATATGAGTGGAAAGCCAAAAGTATTCTTATAAAATATGTAATACAATTATGAAATTTAGGTTATCTCTAAATGAATTTACTAACCTAAGCTCTAAATCAAACTAAAAAAATTGATGAACCAACCATTGTTTATAAAATATAGCAATAATTGTGAATGATGACTTGGAGTGTCGAGGAATCATGGTCATAAAGATTGAATGATATTGTTTGGTTAACAATCATAGGGGCTAAGCGTTTGATAAATTTAGAGTGTTAACGATCACACATTTGGGTGATTAAGGGTTATGGGGTCATAGATTATATCAAATACGGTTGATGGGCTAAGCCGAATACGATTAGGGGTAAGGGATTATAGGGGTTAGGGGTTGGAAATTAAGGGTTACATTTAATAAGGGATATATTTTAGCGATGATAAAATTATGAGATTTGGATGATATGATTTGTTAGTTATTATGTTGATAATAGCAAAGGTTTTAGTGGTAGGAGTTATGTAGGTTAGGTTCATGCGCAGGAGTTATGTAGGTTAGGTTTTTATGGGTATTATGGTTTATGGTTTAGGTATTAAGAGTGAAATATGTGAAAATTATCTTTGATTTATGAAAGAAAGTTAGCTCAATTTTTATATGACAAATTAGATAATATGACAAATTAGATAATATGACAAATTTGGTTTTATTTTTTATGAGAATGGCTATTCAAGCTTGATCAATATTATGAAATTTGGGCTTTAGCTAAATTTCGAGCTCGCTCCAACAAAGTAATGAACTTGACACTTGTAGTTCTACAAACTTGACCTTTTCAAATTTAGTGAGCTCAACACTACAAATTAATAATATCATCCTTTATAGGAATACACTCGACCCTTGCAGGTTATATGACTCGGTTCCTATTTCCTTCTTAACAAATTGAGCTCCCGATCCATCAATGATTCAACCTTGGCAATGTTAGATAAGCTAGAGTGTGTCTTTCAACACTGAAACTTACGATTTTCAGCTATGATGTGCCTTTCAACACTAAAACTGGAAAATATTATAGTTTCCCATTTTATTAGAAACTTATAGATATTTTTATCAATTTATTTAATAATTTCTTCTTTCATCTCCTCCTTCAATCTTTCTTCTCTCTTTTAATCATAATTTTTCCTCCTCAAAAAACCATGGGTCACTTTATTTCCCAAAAGTGAACTTTTACCCCTATTATTTAATTATTATCTAATTTATTTAATTAACTCAATTTTCCCTTATCACTAGCCCATGGGGTCACCTAAGCTATGACTATAAGCTCCTTCTATAGTTATGGGTTGTAAAGGGAACATTACATAGGGGCTCTTGCCTAATATAATTTCAAGCTAGGTTCTATGGGATCTGTGTCACTCTTAGAAAATTATTTATAAATTTGAATCTTTGTATTTTTATTTGGTGAAAGTCATTATTTATAGACATAGTGTCAGTGTAATCATGAGGTGCAATCATAATAAGGTGATAGCCCAATTTGTGGAGAAGATAGAATCTATACAATTCGACTTCGTGACTCTTTAATTAAAACAAAATGAACATATTTCATCAAATTCCTCATTGATGGAGGAGTTACAAGGCGAGAAAACACAAGTAGCTAAAAATCGAGAGGAAGTGGATGCTTTGCATAAGAAAATTAAGGAGCTTCAAGCATAGGTCAATAGTTTAACTCTTAGCTTGAATGACACAACTAGAAGCAATCCAAAATCTGTCAATTGTCAAGACAAATGAACCTATTCAAGAATGTAGTAGGTTTATAATGGTAAATGACAATATAATTAATTAGCATTAGAATGGTTTGTAAATTTATTTTTTTGCTGGGGAAATTTTGTAAGATCTACAACTACAAACCCCCCCTTCCCCTCCTTTTTATTTTCAGAATAATGATCCTCTGGATGAGGTTGTAGTACTCGTGGATTAGAGGGATATGTATGAAATTTTGTATATGTACTTCCTAATGTATTTGCTACAATTAAAAATATGGTGGGGACACACATGATCAAAATGAATTTGCTACTAACCATCAGAGTGGGACATATTCAACAGCTTTTCAGTAGTTAGATCAACAGTTAAATATGATTCACATAGATAATGGCATGGTGGGCACTAAGTGTGTCCATGTATCAAAAAGTTCAGATTCAGACAAGGGACGTCCTATAGAAATATCTGTGACTGACATGGATCTGGTTCCAGTGGACCCCAAAGCAGGGGAATGGCAACAGGCCTAGAAATTGAAAGGAAATAAGGGTAATATAAGTGATTTATATATTATTTGATCATCCTATTTTTGTATTTAAGATTTGTATTTATTGTTTTTTAGCTCTTTTCTCTTCTTCAAGACCTTTTTGGCCGCCCTTTTTGAATGCTTTTAAGCATATGTAAATGTATATTTTTCCACACATGGATCTATGTAGGTTCTTAAAGAATACACACGTTTATGTGTGTATATACAAAATGTTTTTTTTATTTTCAATCATGAATGACATTCAACGTTCTTTTCATAGGAAAGAAAATGTATTTGTTGTAATCTAGGCACATAATTGATTATTTAATACAAAATCCTCATTCTATTATGCCTCCTACCTATGGGTTTAAAGCAACAGGGACTTGGATTTGAAAGCAAATTATCTCGATCAACCGCTCATGTGGAATGTGGGAAACACGACCATAGCTGGAACCAGGAAGTGTAGATGTTTTTTGCCACAAGACACAAACAAATTATCTGTGGTTGAAGGTAGTAGTTGTTGGCGGCACCGCCCCACACTCAATTTTCTTGTTGAATCTATTGAAGTGGGATAGTGGAAGTAGTTTACAGCCTCTCTCTCTCCCCTTGTTGTATTTCGTTATGGATTTGAGTTCTTTAATTTTTTGATTGGAGGTTTCTTTTTAAATCTGTCTATGATGCATTGGGTCTCACTCTCTACTACTTTCTAGCTCAAGAAGTCTTGTTTTGAGGTGGTCGTATGTGTTTACGATGTACAAGAAATTTTTCTCTTATTGGATTGGGTCACCCCGTGTTCTTTGTACCTCTGGGCTTGTATTTTGTTTAGGTCTGTTAATTTTTCTTCTCAACCTAGGCCTAATATGGGACAATTTTCTAGCTCCGTTTTTTCTTTTCTGGGATAATATGCAATGGAAATGCATCTGTAGCCATAAGGGTGTTGGGGGAAGAGGCTAACAAGGTAGGTTACGTGCCTAGGCCCAGTATTTGGAATTCATGACCATTTTTCACTCTCTTACTCCTGCTAATATTTGCAAGGAAATTTTCCAACTTGAAAGCTTCACCACTAGTGACCACCAGACATGCTTGGATTTTGTGATCATGGAGGAAGTAGCCAATTGGGTTCTTGATCGTGTTCATACAATGGGAAGAAAGAACTAGTATGTGAACTATATCACCCTCCATTGGAAGTTGAAAACTATTTTGGGAAGAGTTTTGAAAGAGAAACATGAATAAAAAAATGATATCATCTCTTTCTTGAGCAAGACTAGGAGGGAGTAGCGACATAATTTGGCAAGTAGGGTATTTTTAAAGGATTTAATATTTTTCCTATATATAGTATTGTAGGCGACTATTCTGGTTTGAAAATTCATACTTATAGATTATATGAAAATGTTCAATTAAAAAAATGTAATTCGCTATTAAAATTGGTAAATTTTTGGTGAATATCATCCATTTGATCATATATATGTAAAAATTAGGAGAATTTTTAATGAAACTGGCGAATAAATTTTTCAAAAAATGTCAAAAAATTAGCCCATTTCCCTATTGGAAAGCTTGGATGCTCAACTGGATTATGTGGAAATTCATCTATAGTTTGAGCTCAAGCCTTCTGCCCCTACTAGAACCAATGCTAAGGACCTTGCTCTAGTGACTTCCTCTTACTCTTGATTACTTGACATGATCTGCTTTAGTTTTTTGCTTCTCTATGTTACTCAATCTCTATTTTTTCTAGTTGATTTCAAGAGCATACACTTTATTTTCATACTTGTTATCAAATTATCGATCAACATATATGGTTTCCCTCATGGAAAATTGAGATCGACAATAGCATGAATTGTGATGACAAGGATTATGTAATGTGGTTTTTTGAGACAGTATAAACTAAATTACAAAAAAATATAATTATTTACAAAATATTCAAATTCTACTAATTAAATATGTTCAAACCCTTGAAACAAAAAATATACAAAAAATGTTATGAATATCTATTTTGTTTATGGGTTTTTTTTCACGCTTAAAATTTCAATGTAAAATTTCAATTATAATTTGGTAGTCACATAAAAAATACATGGTTGAATTTTGATTGGTTAATTGGTCAACATCTCAGTCTCTTATATTAAAATACATAATAATTTCACAAACTCTAAAGGTACATGATATTCATATTCATATCCTAAGTTAATGCCTTCCAATTACAAAAATTTTCATTGTGGAGTGTAGAACTTGAGGAAAGGCTTGCAGCTTTAGGGATTTGATCCCTCTTAGCCTATGATGGATCCTATATCTAGGTTGGTTTTAAAATCTTCTCAATGTGAGATGTAGCATGAGGTACTTTTTTTTTCTACATATTAATGTTGGTTATTGAATTGGCAATAGGAAAGAAACAAAAAAAGGTAAATAAATAGAAATTCATAATTAAAATCTAAAAAGAAAAAAAAAATTATAGCTAATGAAAACAACTTCTTAAAATGTTTTTTTTCCTTGAAGCTAATAATCTTGTGAAGATTTTCTTTGACAACATTACATACATTAATATATACAGTATTAATAACTAATTATGCCGTAAGGCATTCTTATTTGAAAACAACTCCCCTAGTGTCCATGTCTAAGCTATTGGATCAAATGTTAGACAATTGAAATGTTTTAGGCCATAAGATCCACAAGTAAATAGTTATATATATATTTTTTTATAATGTTAGTTTTTTTTTCTTTTTAATAAGTTAGATTGAATTTATATTTTGGTAACTTTTAAGTTAAAATGTTGTTATTAAAAATGTGTACGTCCACATCTATTTCAAGCTCTCTATTTTGTATCTTTACATCTTCTTCATGCTCCCTATTTTGTACCTCCACATTCCTTCAGGCTAGCTATTTTCCTTTGATGCTCTTCTGTTTTATAGTAGATCATCTTTTTTTTTCATTTAAAATAAATACATTTTATAATATATTGTTAGCGTGATGCATCAATATAAAAAGTAGTGCACCTACTTAGAGTTTTTAGTTCAAAATTTTGGTCGTTAATATATATATATATTAACGACCAAAATTTTGAACTAAAAACTCTATACTACATTTGGAGGTAAGGAACACTAGAGCTCCTTCACTTATTGTGCCCTAATGTGTTAAATCTCTATTCAATTCACCAATTCCATTTAGTTCCAACTTAGTATTATTTTCCGAAAAAAATTATTATTATCATCAAATATATATCTTAAAAATACAATTCGCCCTCGAATATGTAGATGAACTTGGAGTAAACTCTATTTCTGTTAATAAAAATTCTCTTTATTTACATCTATGCTAGATAGATTGTAATTGAATGTATTTAAAATATCTTATTTGAGTTACATGCTGATTTCATGCTTATTTCGCAGGATTATTAATCATCAAAATATTTTCACCCCAATTTCCTATTTCAATACCTATATATATATATATATATATATATATATATATATATATATATATATATATATATGTAAACAGATTATGTTGGTTTACATATATATTTTCACCCACAATTGCCTATTTCAGTATCTATAACAAAATTTTCTAGTTGATAACTCTTATAATCAATATCTTTGAAATCTCCACGACTTGCTTCCATGGAAGCAAAATCTGCCTTTCATTCCTTCACGATGGCTCATTCTCTGCAACAACTTATTTCATTATGTGGGTTTACATATATGTTTTCACCCACAATTGCCTATTTCAATATCTATAACAAAACTTTTTGGTTGATAACTCTTATAATCAATATCTTTGAAACCTCCACGACCTGCTTCCATGAAAGCAAAATTTTCCTTTCATTTCTTCATGATGGCTCTTTCTTTGCAACAACTTATTGATTCTAGGCTACTCTTTCCTATGCTATTACCTTAAGGAATTTCTTTTGCAACATATGGTCCAATTGCTAGTTATGCCTAAATGTCTATTTTGGATTTATGGAATTTTATTTAATCATCAATAATTATTAGGTGGATGGTAGTAGTTTAACCTACACAAATAGAATATTTTTGGTATAATTCACAAATCAAAGCTTGTGATTTATCTCCAAAGTCTTTTTTTCCCTTTTTATTAAATTGATTAATTAAAAAAGAAATCATATGAACAAGTGGCATCTGAAATAAAGTTTTTGGGTATGTGGTATGGATAAGCCATGTATTGTCACAAAACTTATTTACAAATTAAAAATTTCCATGATTAAGAATATTGTTATATGTTTAACTTATATATAAATTCCTTTTATCAATAATAACAATAATTAATTATTTATAATTTAATTAATTTTTATGATTTTAAATCTGTAACTATATAAAATGCATCGTCAAAATAAATGTTTTGAGAGATAAAGATTGATTCCTATAGATTTTTACCAACCTTTTGGTTTATATAACTAATAATATAAATAAATCAGATTATTAAAATTGTGTGAATACCATTAATAAATATTTATATTAATTTGCTTTTCATAAAAATCAAATCTCATTTTATGTTACAAGTAAATAAATATTTTTTAATAAAATATCCATAATTATATTAAGTTTAATTATTCTAAATTCTAAACAAAATCTTCTCATAATTGTTATATTGCTAATGTTATAATATTCTAAAATATATTTAATGTGATTATAAAATCATATTTCATTTAATTATAAAATGCCATTTAAAATATCATAATCAGATATAATTTAAAAATCCTAGGTTAGTAAATAAAACTCTTTTGATAAAATATCTCAATAATGTTAGTTATTATTAAAATACTAATATTTTATATAACTTTTCAATCTTATTTCTTATATTAATTATTTATGTTACCAAATTTACAATATTTCACCTCTTATTTTAAATCTTACCTTTAATCATATTTCATGTGATTAGAGAATGTCATTTTAAAACATTTAAAATATCATAATCCAATTCGATTTCAAAACTCTTATAACCAATTATAAAAAGTTTCATAATGTGACCCATATAAATTTATTAAAAATTATATTTAATAAAGTAACCCTTTTTTTTAAATCTGTACATGACTATTGTCATCTTGTAATTGGGAAATGAGTAGCGGCTTTTGTATTGCACTGAGATTCAATAAAACCTTACTGCTTTAAAATCCACAAAAGGATAAAATAGCCTAAGTCGACAACAATGGAGTACTTCCTGGTAATCATATTCATCCATTTAAAATTATTTGTATTAACAACTCTCGCCTTCGAACATTATTACAAGTCAACTCCTCTTGTGGCCTCTGGAAGTTGTACTTTTCACAGTTTTATAATAATCACAGCATCTCCTCTTGGAAATCATACCGATGGTGTCCATGTCCACTCCCATACTCATCCAGTGCTCAACTCATTTCATTGTGCTCTTTGTAATGCAAAAAAAAAAAAAAAAATTCCATAGAAATCCCAAAAGAATTCATAGAAACTAAAACGCAATATACTCTAACCAACAATATAATATAATCTAACCATAATCAAAATCAAGTTCATATAATCTAACCATAATCAAAATCCAGTTCAAGTGAAGGATCATATTTTACTGGAGGATTAACCAAACCAAATATTGCAGAGTTATTGTAACACAAAAAAAATAATTCATAGAAACCCCAAAAGAATTCATAGAAAATTATCAAAAACTTTATATCTTTAATAACTTCATTTAAACCGTGGCCCTTATTTATCTTGTGTTCTCATCTCATTTCGGTGTGCTCTTTGCAACCCAAAAATATCCATAGAAACTGAAAAAAAAAAAAACAATAATCTAACCCTAATCAAGGATCCTATTTGCCGAGAGGATTAACCAAATATTGCAGAATTACTGAAATGCAAAATAATTTCTTGGAAATCCCAAAAGAATTCATAGAAACTAAAAAGCAATAATCTAACCCTAATCAAGTCAAGGATCATATTTGCCTCAAGATTAACCAAATATTGCAGAATTATTGTAACGCAAAAGAATTTCATGGAAACCCCAAAAGAATTCATAGAAATTAAAAAAAAAAAACAATAATCTAATCCTAATCAAATCAAGGATCATATTTACCCCGAGGATTACCAAATATTGGAGAATTAATCATCATTAATTTGCACAATCCGGACAAACGTAATTACATAAACAAAAGAAAACCAGAATCAAGTTCTCATAAGAAATTACCTAATTTAATTCTAGCATTATCAAGATTTTAAACTATGTTCAAATAAATAGAATTTTTTTCAGAAGAAAATAACTTCTAGAATTGCCAGGGTATATTCATATTTATTCAGAAGTAAAATTTACATTAAGGAAAGTTCTGGTATGAACCCGGTATCTAATAGAGCTTCCAAAAAGAGAAAAAGAATATCCAAGGTCAAAACCATATGCATCAAGCATTCACTATCCAATGTCAAAACCATATGCATCAAGCAATCGCTTCGGCATCTGGTGTGGGTAATACAAAATGCTTAGCATGGTGTAATCTGTACAGAATATGACCATCTTAGTAACATGTGGTTCGAAACCATGAAACAAAGGTACCATAACGTGTTGAAATCAGTGGAGAACATATGTTCAACTTAGTAACGAGTGGGTCAAAACCAAAAACATACGAAAAACAAACACTAATATAGTTCGTTTCAGAAAGCTTGTTCCATCACTAGTATATGTAAAGACGGAGACTGTTATGTCAAAAACAAGCGCCTAGTTTTTTTCCGTAGCTTAAGATTTCGGATTGGCATATGGTTGCGAGGGTTGGTGGCTTTATGGGATCTCAGATGGGTGTCCATGAGGGCTTTCAGCTTTTTTGGCGGCATTCTTCTCATGGGTTTTTGTCGTGGTTTTCCACATAGGATACATCTCATTAATGTTTAAGCTCCTTATCAGAATAGATTAGCATTTTGGAAAAGAATGGGGGACAGCGGCATCTTATTCCTCCACAACCTTCTCATAGCCGGTGATTTCAACTGTGCCCTAAATGATTGTGATATTTGGGGAGAGAAGGGCACACAAGATCCTTTGGGAGACACTATAAAAGGGATTTTTTGGAAGGCTGGTTTAAGTGACTTCCCCTTTACTGAAAACTGTCTTACATGGTTAAATGGTAGAAAAGGAAAAGAATTCATCGGGAAAAAGATTGATAGATTCGTTATAAACAATGGTCTTCGCTCTAAAATGGAAAATACAGAGGCTCTAACAGTTTCTGATCACAGACCAATCTCACTCAAATGGGATTTTGAAGAGAGGAAAGGAGGCTTTCCTTTCAAATTTAATAGAACATGGTTGGACAATGATTCTTTTAATGTTTTGATTAAGGATTACTTAAGAAATCACAAGAGGAAGGAAGGTATATCAGCTATGACATATTTATCAAACATTCTGAGGAATCTGAAGAAAGAGGTTAAAGTGTGGGAACAGGGACAAAAAATAAAAATGAAGGACAGGTTTAGAGCCATTAGAATGGAAAGGACAATGATTTTAAAGGAAGTAGAGGAGGGGAGACTTTCTCTCGACTATTGGGAAAAGCTTAAATCATTAGAAGAAGAATATAGGACTTACTTCCTTATTGAAGAACAAGGATGGAGACTCAAGAATAGAGCTACGTAGCTCAAATGTGGTGATAGAAACACTAAATTTTTTCATAACGTGGCAAATGGCAGAAGGAGCGCAAATGCCATATGGAATATAGAGGTAAATGGAGAAACAATTAGTACTTCAAAGGGTATTAAAAGGGCTGCGGTAGATTTCTTCGGGAAGCTATATGAAAAACAAGAGACCTCAGATATAGCAAGGCAGATGGAATTTATCAATGAATATTCGGTCATGTTTACTCAGGAGGATCTGTATAATATAAAGAAGAAGGTAAGTCCAGAAGAGGTAAAGTTTGTGTTAAAATCTTTTGCGGTGGATAAGAGTCCGGGTCTGGATGGATGGACCCCAGACTTCTTTCTTCACTTTTATGAGGAATTTTCTAGGGAGTTAACAGAGATGGTGGAAGAGGTTAAGCAGACTCGAAGGATCCATGGGGCCATAAACACAACATTTCTTGCCCTGATTCCCAAAAATAAAGGGAAGATTACTTTTGACGATTATAGACCTATCTCCCTGTGCAACACCCTTTACAAGATAAATTCAAAAATTATAGTGGAGCGAATCAAGGGGGTCCTTTCAAAACACATAAAGGTGGAGCAGTCTAGATTTATTAAGGATAGACACATCAACGATGCAGTGTCTGTTACACAAGAAGTCATACATTCAATGCAGGCCAAAAAATTGAATGTAGCGGTTATGAAAATTGATTTAAACAAGGCCTATGATAGAGTTGAATGGAACTTCTTAAGATTGATTCTGTTTAAAATTGGTTTGAATAGGGAGATGGTGGCGTGGATAATGGGATGCATTACATGGACTTCTATGGTTTTCTTAATCAATGGAACAACGTCAGAGTTTTTTCATCCGGAATGGGGATTGAGACAGGGTTGTGCCCTATCTCCCCTACTCTTGATCTTAACTATGGATGCACTAAGCTTAAAGATAAAAAGCTATGAGCCTGGGGAGTTTTAGAGGTGTAGAAGTATGCCGGTACAAGTCCGTGTCACACAGTCTATTTGTGGACGATGTTCTAATTTTTGGTGCTATGCTGAGGAGGAGCTGGGAGGAGTTCAGAAACATTTTAAATGGCTTTTGCAAAGCATCTGGGATGCTGGTAAGTTATGAAAAATCTTGTATTTACTTTGGGGAAGGTGAGGCCTGAGAGGATTTTAAGTAATTGGGGTTGTTTTTCAATGTTAAGATTGCCCGTCTTAGAGATGGCCTATCTTATCTAGGCTTCAGATTGAAGTCGACAATGTACACAATGGACGACTGGAAGTGGTTACCTGAAAAATACCAGAGAAATATTTTCAGCTGGTCGACCAGATGGTTGTCAAGAGGGGGTCGCCTTATCTTGACTCAAGCGATTCTTCAACAATACACAATTTACTGGGCCCACCTTTATGTTATCCAAAAATAGACCCTTGTTGAGATTAAGAAGTTTATGGTTAGATTTATCTGGAATGGGGGAAAGGAACGCAAATCAATTCAGCTGGCTCGTCTGGATAGCATCACTATACCGAAAGAGAAAGGAGGTTGGGGAATACTGGAGCTTGAAACCTTTGGTATGTCTCTTATCTTCAAATCAATTTGGAGATGTCTAACAAAGGGTGGATTATGGACAAAGATTATTAGAAATAAATATTTAGGACAGAAAGGAATAGAGGATAGTCTCATGTTGAGGCGGGATGATGTTAAGCAAATATTTGATATCCGGAAAGGATTTTGTAAGTGCTGGCCTATTTTTACCGAGAACCTTGAATGGAACTTTGGAAATGGAAATAAAATTCTGATTGGAAGTTTGCAATTACTTGATCAAGGTCGATCCATAAATCTTAAACAAGAACTTATTAAACAGATCAATCAAAGAGGCATTTTTTATATGGTTTAGATGATAAAAAATTGGGAAAATGATATCCCGAGATGGAAGACATACAAGGAGGTGGGTTTGAAAGAGATCAGGAAGGAGGAATGGGACAATTATATTTATTCTGTTAAATGTATGGGCTTGATAAAGGAGGCTGGAGGAGACAATTTGACTTGGGGAGGGACAATAATGAAAAAGCAGATTTGTACAAAGGAAGCCTACAAAGTATTGATGAAAAGACGAATGGGGCAAGTACCCTGATTGTTGGTTTAAACTTATGTGGAAAGTCAAGGTACAAGTTAAAATGGTCATTCTTATATGGCTCATATGGAAAAATAAAAATCTGACGTGGAATAACTTACAGAAAAAAGGCTAGCAGGGATAGAGTATCTGCACTTTATGTGAGGATCACGAAGAAGATAATACCCATTTTTTCTATATCTGCTTTTTTGCCATAGAGACCATTTGCTATCTGTGTGCCTATCTAAAACTACCTACTCCACAATACAAATCAACGAAGGATTGCATCAACTGGTGGTTTAGGAGGGGCAAAAATTTAAGAGCCATTCCAATTTTAATTCATTGGTATATCTGGTGTGGAAGGAACATAAAGATTTTTGAAGGAAAGCAGTGCACTCCTCAGGACATATGTATAAATATCTATAGCTTTATGGAGAAGTTGAAGCTAAAAAAAAGCCCCCCTGTGATGCTTCAAAGAGACTGCGTCCCTGTGAAATCCACTACCCAGCTGGCTTCTTTGACGGGGCTTCACAAAACTAGAACTGCGGGTGTGGAGCCTGGCTTATGGTCTCCCCAGACTGTCATTACAAAATCTATTGGAATGGGGGGAGGTACCAACACGCGGGCTGAAATCATAGCGTTATGGGGATTGTTATGGTTTGCTACTCAACTCTATCTGGAGGAGCTTTGAGTTTTTGGGGATTCGAAAGTCATCATAGAGCACATGAACAAAGGAACACACCTAAATATTGTTTATCTTACACATTGGTTGGAGTGGATTCATGCTTTAAAGAGCACATTTACCTCAATAAAGTTTTTCCATGTATTCAAAGAGAAAAACAATGAAGCAGATAGATTATCTAAAAGAGGCTTGAATGGCAGATTTGGGGAAAAGTACTATGAGCTGTTCAATTCAAATGGACTTGGAGCAGAGGGTAAGGTAAATTTCAGTTAAGGCTAAATGATGCAAGTTTTTGCAGGAAAAGGAAAGAAGGAAAGTATTAGAAATGTGGATCATAGTGAAGATGACTGTCTAAAGTAAGGTTACTTTTCTTCGGTAGTTTTCTCTTGTCTAATATGAAAGGAAAAGCAAAGATAAGATGCTATCTTTTTGATAGAGACTGAGTTTTTCTAGGAGAAACGGTGATGATCTGGTTTTTGTTATGAATTTTAAGCTGATGTAATTTGGAAAATTTTGAAATTATTGTGAATTACTGAAAGACATGTGCCCTGGTACACTATATAAACCAAAAGTATTTTTGGTGCTGAAAAAAAAAAAGATTTTTTGAGGTATCTTATCTTCTCCATATTTCAGAGATCAAAAAAATTTCATTGTACCCTTAGCGCCACTTTCCAACTTCCAGAGGTATCCATTAGTTCGTAGTGCATTTCTTTGAAGGTCCCTACAGATCTTTTTTGGACAATCTATTTGTTGTATCATTTTTCTCTCTCTAAATGTGATTGAAAGTTATATGAGAAAAAGTCATGCGCAATTCTTGTATTCTATCCACCCATGTAGAAAGATGTCCAGGAGCTAGGGTGTTCAGATTGTTCATATGGTCTATGAGCATTTTGGAGTCTCCTAAAATCCAGATTTTATCAATATAAAGCTGCTTTGTGAACCAAAGAAGTGGTCTATTAGAGTTTTGGAGTCTTCTAAAATCCAGATTTTAACAATATAAAGTTGCTTTGTGAACCAAAGGAGACCTCAAGGGCCAGTAATTCTACCCTGGCATTGGTTCCTTGTCCCCCATACCAATGGATTTTGTAATGACATAGTGAAATTATCATTGACTAAATACCACATCCACATTTATAATTATGAGCCACCCCATAAAAAATAAAAAATAAAACCAGTTGAGATAATGTATGTCGAAGTGTCTCAATCTATGAAATAAATCTCAATGTATGTTCAGAGTACTATATTAGTATTGCTATGATTAATAAAATAAGTATATTGTCTCATATTCAGCTTAGAGAAATGCAAGAACTTACCAGATTTATACTATCTAAAAATGCATTCACTGCACTGGCCTTTGAACCATCCCATGGTGATGACTTCGATGCCATTTCCCTAGCTCAAGACTAAAGGATATTTTGCAATTAAGGAGGGTTTATAAGAATATATTGAAATCTGAACCCAAATGGAAAACTCTAAAGATATTGAAATCTGAACCCAAATGGAAAAATTCTAAAGATATCGATTTTCTCTTTATGGAAGCTTAGAACCCCTAGCAGCAAGAGAAACCTTAAAATCCTAGTAAACAGCTCAAAATCCTTGTAATATTAACTTCGCAGAGTACTAGTTGTGATAAGCCCAAGGACTTATCTTATAGGTTTCCAGGCACGTCAAAATGTTTCTCTAGAATCCAGAGAAAGGACAAAACAAAAGGTACAAAGAGGAGAATTTACCCTGTCCTTCAAAGTATGTCAATGAAGTAACACACAGGATAATTTAAAAAACGCAACACAACTTAAAAAAAACAACGAATCCCTACAATTTTTAGGAGATTTCACCAAAATACAGCTAAACTACCTAATTAAATGGATCGTCATTAACTGGTCTCAAAATTAGATATCGTGACAGACAGACATAATAAAACATCAAAAGGATAAATGAATGAGCGATGCCCAGCAGCCCAGGAGCCGCCCTATACCGTTAAATATATAAAACTAGCAATTGCACCAAGAGGCGCAAAGGAACGCTGGGGCGGTAGATATGTAAGGGAAGTAATTTAATGAAAATAAAAATTTCGTGACGATATGGAATATTGGATTTTAAGAGTAGGACAACCGGATCACTAATATCGCCCTCAACGTCTCTTCCGCGAATCGATCACTGTTAATGAGCGCGCACAGAACTGGTGCTCAGACCCCGCTGCCAACACTCCATTCCATGAAGTGGAGGTGGGGAATGTTAAACCTGCCTTACCGGTTGCGTCCAGCAGATCTCGCTAAACAATGCCCGCCTCGACTGTGAAGGGCCATACATGTGGCAAAATCTAATTGGTTCCATGCACGATAGGAAAATCTTCCTCATTGGATGGGGTGAACAGTGTTTGCTCACCCCAAGCTCGCAAATAAAACGCATATTAACAACAACGCCCAATCAAATGAATACCTCGAAAATGCCCAATATATAACACATAAATATTCACAAGTTGAATTGTGGATGGGGGAAGTAAGAAATACCAGCTATATCACAAATGGTTCGGCCATTAGTGTATCTTCCTGTGGGCAATCCGTTACCAAAGTCAATTCCATACCATGGAAAATTGGACTTGGCTAGACTCCTCTGCAGGTGATTGTTGTAAAAATGTGAAAATTTTGATGATATTAGAAATAAATCAAAAATGAAAAAAATGATATGAAAAATTATGCCCAAATAAATCCACGGCACAGAGAATTTCTAAAATTATAACATGGGCATGCGTTTGAAGATTTCCGAGCGAATGAAATTTGACAGTTGTGACCCACCCTCACTTCCATCTGGCATTCGATCGAACATTTAAGTGACACTTATTTTTGAGTGTTTACATCTACGGCTTCCCCACTTAGTCAGGCAATCTCAATCTCATTCGCTTCCCGCTTGTTCTGACAACGGCTTTGCAACTTCCAAACAATCTTCAAAAGCTCGACGACACACTGTAAATCCTGTAGGATTATTATCCAGTTCATTGCACCTTAATCCTTCCAGGTTAGCAGCATTCCAGGTTATCAGCATAGGAGAGAGTGTGGAGTTCGTTGCACCTTAATCCTTCCAGGTTAGCAGTATTCCAGGTTAGCAGCATAGGGGAGATTATGGAGGTTTTTAGGAGGGGTGCATGGAGAAGCGTAGATTGTTTGAGTACTGGATAAAAAATTTGCAATATTTTCGACTGTTGCATTTGCATTCCTTATACCTGTCTTGGTATCTCTGCACCCCTACTTAGGTATTCTTCTATATTCTCCTTTCATTACTGAATGGATTCAGCCGATCTGCATACTCTTATTCTTGTATAACTGCCCTTTAACTGTAAAGAAACAATTCTACCTTCAATGGGTTTTATTGAAAACATACCTGTTCCTCAAATTAACGCCCTTTCCTCTCTCTTCATCATCATTCTTTGGGGATTCTAGCTTGGAAAATAGTTTTCCATGAATTCGGTCCTTAGGGTTTTTGTGGAATTTATATTATTGTTATGGATTTGGTAAAATTTTCTGATGGCTTGTCAGCCTTGATAATTTTTCGTATTTTAATTTCAACCCAAGTACATAAGTTTCCTCCTCTGTACATAAGTTCTTCTGTATGCATCATATTGGCAACTCTGTCTCTGAATTGCAGTGGCTCGTCCATTACTACAGGATCGCCACAATGTACAAGAGGAGACCTCATGGCATTGCTGCGCTACAAGGCCGGAATTATGGATGCCACTTTAGGGCGTTTGAAATCATGGAACGACACCAACTGCTCGCACTGGTAGGCAGTATCATGCAACAATCAAACTGCGCAAGTTGTGGGGTTTTTGGTACCGTTAACAATGCTAAAAATCACAAGCATAAAAAGAAAAAGATTAAGATGTGTGAGAGGTGTATTAAAAATATCTTGACGTGAATTTGGATGGAGCGTGCAACCAGAGTTGAGTTTGTGTTGTGTGAAATTCAGTGAACTGGAAGGGCACTTTCACTTCGCTCGACGGAGAAGGCAGGAGCTCTAGGCAGGAGCATGCTCTTAGATAGAGCACAAGCTTAGATGGAGTGCGCGACCTGCAACAACAGGGGAGCGGGCAGAGTTTGTGGTATCTCAAATTAAGTGAACCTGTGGTATCTCAAATTAAGTGAACTGGAAGGGCACTTTCACTTCGCCCAACGGAGAAGGCAGGAGCATGATCTTAGATAGGAAACAATGACTGCATAGTTGGGGACAAACCCAGTAGAACAGAGCTAGTGTGCGCATAGTTGGGGGCAAACCCAGTAGAACAGAGCCAGTGACAGAAGCAGAGGCGCCACCTGTGGCCAAGGTAGCAAGAGCAACACGTGGCGAAATCTAATTGGTTCCATGCGCGATAGGAAAACAGTCTCTCATTGGCTGGGGTGAACAGTGTTTGCTCACCCCAAGCCCGCAAAGAAAACGCCTCCGGCGTAAAAATAGGTCATGTCGAAAACACGGGAGCAATATTTTTCTTTTAACACGTGGCGATTAGTAGGGGTTTGCCGTATTGAGAAAGCAAATACGTGGTCCTGCAGTGCCTTTCTGGTCGGTTCTTAGTTACGAGGAAGTTAACTTACGTGCGTGACGTGGCAAATTGTTTTTGGTTTTACTTTTGGCCAGTCGGGCGTGCCGCGTCCCATTGATCTACGCGTCCATCGGCAAATGCGGGAGGATAAACATGATCGCTGGTTATACTTTGTGTTAACTGTGGATGTGTCTGACGTGGGCTCTCATCATTGCTTCAAAGTGAGGAACTTGAAATTCTGACTATAAATTTTTATTTACTATCAATCTTTATCTCAAAACAGTTCGATTTGGAGTTGTCTTTCGTGCAACTTTTTAAAATTTTTGGTGTAGAATTTATTTAATTTAAAAAAAGGTAATTATGAAAAATTGATGATGATGATGATGGTTAACGTCTATTGAGAGCAAACTTTGATCTATCGAACCTAAAGAAACGAATTATTTAGTTTCATTCAAGATTTTATTCCTATGCTCAAATAACTTATGAAATTGAGATCTAATATGGTTGTAGGCAAGGCACTCTAAGAGGAAGTGATTTTCATCCTTGATGTTCATATTCTCATGTCACATATTAATCTTAGATACACACCAAACACCATATGTGAAATTATTGTATGACATTTTATATAGTGATATTAGGTGTTTCACAGAGTTTTGATTGTAAAAAATTTGGAATAAGCTTTTTGTGATTAGATATCTTTCCCTCTTGGTGACTTGACCATCATTGGCACCTTCAAAATCTACAAAATCCTTAGCATTTGAGAAATCTTTGGATGGTTGCCTAGAAGATATCTTAAAGAATAGATGAATTCATTTATGCTCTATAGGATTTCATGTGAGATTTTAGTCTTTTGCAAATGAAATAAATTTATAATCAGTTTCATTTACTTCTAAATTTGTTGTTTTATAGAAAAAATATATTATAATTTACTAAAAATATTGATCATTGAGTTTATTAGATATTTGATTGGATTATTTTGCACATTTTTAATAGTTGATTTCCATTCCATTTGTATTTAAGATTAAAAAGTTAGGGAATTATAAGTAGATTATATCGATATTAATTATTTAGTCATGTCTATTTTGGAATATTGTTTCGATAATTTTAGTTTAATTATCAATAATTATTAAGTAGATGGTGGAGATTTAACCTCTACAAAATATTCTAGAGTATTCATATTAGTGTACACAAATTAAAGGTCAAGATTTATTTCCAAAGTAATTAAGAATATTCATAATAGGATACACAAATCAAAGGTCAAGATTTATTCCAAAGTAATAGGGTTTTTCTTTGAAAACAACTTCCCTAATTGCCACAATGTACTATTGTTAACTGTTAGATCCATTGTTAGATGATTGAACAATGGTCTCTCGTCAAATTATAAAAAGTTAAAAATGAAACATACCTAATCTTGATTTGCAACGGTTCAATCTTGATTTGTGCATTACTTCTCTATCTACTAAAAACCCAAATAAATCAAATCTCTTAAAATAATTGATAGCTATCACCTCTAAATAAATTCTGAATTAAAATAATTCTAAACTGAAAACTTAAATCACTAAACTTCAATGCATTTACTCAATGGCTCTGCTAAGATAACCGACGAAGCATCGTTGTGCATTCATTCTATGCAGCGCAGACTACCTTATTATCGTGCTCGGAGATCTAATGGTCACTTTGGTGTATTAGAAGCAAGATGAGTGGAACATCCGTGGGTATTTCTGAATACTTTTCAATAAAAAACTGTTGAGCAGTGGCCATTTTGATTTGATTTTAATAAATATTTTTTCATTGCCAAATTGTTATTTTCATGCATAGAATTTATAATTAACCTTGTTTTTTATATGATTGCCAAATGAGGAGGCCGGAGCCTCCAAGCGTTACAACAAATATATTGCCAAATGAGGAGGCCGGAGCCTCCAAACGTTACAACAAATATATCTTTCAAACAACTGCACTGTTTCCATGAAATTGTAGTAGTGAACATGGCTAAGACCACAACATATTTGTGCACAACATGTTTGTGAGGAAGAGAACCCTTAGAGATAGTTTACTTCTTACATTGGAACAAAGTTTTCATTATTTTATGAAAGTACTTTCTAGCTACATGGTTGGTAAATATTCATTAGATTACAACTAATTAAGATTCATCTTAACTTTAAATTTACCAAACATATTTGGTGTTTTAATTATATATTTTTCTATGACATATTTTTTATTTCTTTATTTAATTATTAAAATATTAACATTAAAACTAATAATTATTATATAAACAATTTAATAATTATAATTAAATAATTTATTTTTCTTCACTTTAAAGCATTTCTCCTTAGTATGTTATTTAATTTTCATTTAGTTTTGATATATTATTACTAAAATTGTGTTTCATTTTTTGTTCGATCATAAGTCCAAATGTTATTTGTTTTTCTTCAACATTGATATGTTAACATTAAAATTTTAATGGATTTTTAGTTAGATTACAACTAGTTAATATTTATCTTAATTTTGAATTTATCAAAGGTAATTGTTATTTTAATTATATATTTTTCTATTACATATTTTTTATTTTTTTATTTAATTATTAAAATATTAACATTAAAACTAATAATGATTATATAAATGGTTTAATAATTTTAATTAAATAATTTATTTTGTTCAATTTAAAGCATTTCTCCTTAGTATGTTATTTAATTTTCCTTTAATTTTAATATGATATCATGAAAATGTTTTTTTTTTTTTCAAGTGAAGTGTTTGGTGGATTTTAAGTAATTGTGAGTGTCTACATTGTAGCTTAGATTTTCTTAACATCAAAGAAACAATAGATTTGGTCTTCTTATATATGTGCTTTTTTTAAATTTAAATTTATAATTAATTTAATATTTTAAAAAATATATCATTTTATTTAAAAATAAAATTAGATTATTATAAAATAATTAATTTTAAAATTAGAAAAAAATTATTATTAATTATAATTTATAATTGTAATCATTGAAAAAATGATAATCTTATGTATTTGGTATTTTAATTATATATTTTTCTATTACATTCTTTTTATTTTTTATTTAATTATTAAAATATTAATCTTAAAACTAATAATTATTATATAAATAATTTAATCATTTTAATTAAATATATATTTTAATTAAATAATATATTTTTCTTCAATTTAAAGTACTTCTTAGTATTAGTATGTTAATTAATTTTCATTTAGTTTTGTTATGCTATTATTAAAATTTTGTTAGACTTTTGGTTCGATCATAATTATGCTTCCAAATGTTATTTTTTTTTCTTCAACATTGATATATTAAAATCAAAATTTTATTAGATTTTTAGTAAAATTACAACTAACCAAGATTCATCTTACTTTTGAATTTACCAAACATATTTGGTATTTTAATTATGTATTTTTCTATTACATATTTTTATTTTTTAATTTAACTATTAAAATATTACCATTAAAACTACTCATTATTATATAAATGATTTAATATTTTTAATTAAATAATTTATTTTCTTCCATTTAAAGCACTTCTCTTTAGTATGTTATTTAATTTTCATTTAGTTTTGATATGCTATTATTAAAATTTATTTAATTTTCATTTAGTTTTGATATGCTACTATTAAAATTTTGCTCTTGGTTGATCATAATTATGCTTCCAAATGTTATTTGTTTTTTTTAAACATTGATATGTTAAGGTTACAATTTTATTGGGTTTTTAGTTAGATTACAACTATCCAAGATTCATCTCAACTTTGAATTTACCAAATGTATTTTGTAATTTAATTATATATTTTTCTATTACATATTTATTTATTTATTTTTATTTAATTATTAAAATATTAACATTAAAATTAATTAATATATAAACGATTTAATAATTTTAATTAAATAATTTATTTTTCTTCAATTTAAAGCACTTTTCCTTAGTATGTTATTTAATTTTCATTAGTTTTAATATGTTATTATTAAAATTTTGCTGGAATTTTAGTTGGATCATAATTATGCTTCCAAATGTTATTTGTTTTTCTTCAACATTGATATGTTAACATTAAAATTTTATTGAATTTTTAGTTAAATTACAACTAGCCAATATTCATTTTAACTTTGAATTTACCAAGGGTATTTGGTATTTTAATTATATGTTTTTCTATTACATATTTTTTATTTTTTATTTTTTATTTAATTATTAAAATATTAACATTATAACTAATAATTATTATATAAATTATTTAATTATTTTAATTAAATAATTTTTTTTTTTTTCAATTTAAGGCAATTCTTGGTATGTTATTTAATTTTCTTTTAGTTTTGATATGCTATTAAGAAAATTTTGCTAGACTTTTAGTTGGATCATAATTATGCCTTCAAATGTTATTTTCTTTTCTTCAACATTAATATGTTAAGATTAAAAGTTAGATTACAACCAACTAAGATTCATCTTAAATTTGAATTTACAAAGCATCTAGTTTCATTTTAGTCTGCATTTCAAGAGATTTGGCCCTTCAAGGTTTTATGTAGATCCAGAGTTAAAGATTGACCTAGAGAAATTCTCTATAATATAAATGTATATTATGAAATTTCAATCAAATTAAAAATTTTGTAATATGAAATTGGTATAATAATAAAATTTTCACAAATTCATTGATTTAGTGAATTTAATAACTAATTTCTATGCATTATTTTATGTGATTAGTTTAAATAATATTTTTTATTTTTTAAAATAAATAAAATCAGCAATCGAATTTTGTAGATTTTGAACTTTAGATCTTTCTTTTATTATTTTAGTCAAATTTAAAATATTTTGTGGGGAAAATTTCTATCAAATGAATAGATTAAAGATGAACTATACATTACTAGTAAAAACATATTTACTTAAAAATAAAGTTATATTTTATCTTTCTACCACTCTTTGGCCACGTGGCCAGCTAAAAGAGAATACACAATAAAGAGTACGTGGAAAATATTTAAGAATGATTAAGTAGCCACACCATTTTTTTATAATTTTTTTATCAGTCTTACATTGCAATTAGATATTATTATGGTAGTTAGAGCGTGGTTAGATATTATCATGGTAGTTATATAAGGCAAATATAGTCGTTTGTGGTTAGATATTATTAGGGTTGTTATATAAGGCAAATATATTGGTTTGTTGTTGTTTAGTAATGCCCATAATATCATTTAGGAAACTAGATATTTTTTTTTTCTTCTAAATTGAGCTAATTCTATTTATGTAAATATAATAGTACAAAACTGTCGCAGTTCAGCTGCGTTAGCCTGAAACTGGGCTTGAAAGTCAAGCATAATTCTGAAAAGAAGCTGCCCATATAGGGAAACCAGCTCTGTAATAGCAGTCTCACCGCCCTTGTGTAGGGAAACCGGTGGAGTAGTTATAATTGTTATGAGACAGTAACAAAAAGCTAGCACTATCATTAACGGAAACCAGTAAGCTGCTATGTATTGTAGAAAACCAGCATCGCTAAGAAAATAAACAATTTCAAAGACCATACTGCGCCATGTCATTGCTGAGTCAGCTGGAGTTGGCGGGAGAGGGTTGTTCCTCCACTATTGGGCATCCGAAGTAATCTTCAAGATCATCCACTTCAACTTCTCTATTGTGAGCCTTTGCGCCTTGTTCAGCAGTTGTTTCCACCTGCAAGGGAGAGAGACCAAGGGGGGGATTGGTTGTGGCAATAGGCTCAACTAAGTCCTCTTGTGGCGCTGCAGCAGAAGTGGACCGAGGCTCGACAGAGGCAGGATGAGGGTCGAGAGAAGCAGGAGAGGAGACAATCCAAGTAGGAGGGCTAATAGTGGCATCTTCGCGCAGAGTTATAGTGATGAAGGTCGTAATAGAAGGGCGATTAAAAGCACTATCAAACCTCAGCTCCGCTCTCTGAGTGGTCTGGCGGATGTAATGGCTGCTAGCAGGCGGAGGGGCGGAGGAGGTGAAGCGATGGGGGGCTTCAGGCGGAAGGGAGACAAGCGGTCGACCATGGCCAGAATCGGAAGGACTTTCAGAGACAAATCTGCTGGAAGAGGGACGCTCCCCCACTGAGCTTCCTCGTGTGCCTCCTCGACGGGCTGTCATGCGCTGCCTGAGTCGAGGCATGGCGGGCTCTGCTACGAGAGGCTCGTGACCCTGGACAGAAGCCGACGCAGCAAAAGAACCGGGAATGATCTGAAGCACACCAGGATGATACAGAGCGACAGACGGGCTGGAAGAATGCTGAGGAGCAGTGGTCGCACCAGGGCAAAATTCACTGTTGGAGAAGTGCACACCACGTAAGAATTCAATGCAGCTATAGAGCGAACAACGTCGGCCTGTGACTGTGCGAGCGCTTGGCTCAGCACAGTGTACAGGGCACGCACCGCCCAATGGAACCATACAAACGCGGAGAATGTCGGAGAGCTCGTCGAGCATAGAGTTGGCCTCCATAATGCATAAACCAGGCGGACCAGAGCTATTGAAATGCCGGCTTGGGGGAGATTTAATGCGAGTTGCAGGCGGAGTGAATGCGAAATTAATTGCATCGTGGAGGGCCATGTGGCCACCACGCGCTCTGTGCGTTGGGAAGTGGCCAAGGCCAGTTGTCCCCATATGGCTAACGAACATCCGCATCCGGAGAGGAAACTAGATATTTATTAATGATATTCGAATTGATAAATAAATTTCTTGTGATCTATTTGATGTAGTTATTTTTAAAATATCAAAATACAATAGAATATAATTTCTCTTACCCTCAATATATCAAAAATATATCCAAATACGATGGCGAATTGTGATATGGAATTCTCAAGGTGGTATGAGATTTACTTGAGAAAAAAATTATTAGGGGGAATTTATTGACCTAATGGCTCAAACCATTCAGAATAAATGAAGTGCAACTTTAAGAGAGCCTCATAACGTGGAAGAGCCATGAGTAGTTTTGTTGTTGGTTATATTATTTTCAATTTCTAGGTAAAATTTATTGATTGGAGTTGTTTATCGATGCAATATAATAATTTGAAGTACAGTTTTTTTTGTTGAAATCTGGTAGAAAAAAATTCAAAAAATCAAATAGTTGAAGTGTTTGAATTGCATTTTTGATGGTGTAAATGGATTTAGCACTATCAAAAACCTTTATGATACCCAAAATACTCAAGTTTAAAAAATGTAACCAAAATTTTCAAAAATCTTTACAACTATTTTTTATAATCTTACCAAAATTCATAAATTATTCTAACTCTTACCCAAACTGGAAATAAAGTCCATCAGGGAAGGTGGGCGTCAGAAGCCAAAGTGTTCCATCGGGGCAGGTGTGCATGAAAAGCCAATGTGTCATGCTAGGTTAGACTCAGATCCCTACGATGAAAGCCCCTGTGAAAAAGTTACATTGTGGATTGTAATGTGTAACAATATACCGACAAAAATCGAGATGACAGTGGACAAAATAGAATTAACAAGTAATAGATGTATCTTTGAATCAGTTGTAATAAATGACATTTAATTACTTAAATTACAAGTTACAAAATAAATCTAGTTTATATTGGTAATTAAATTACAAGTTAGAAAATAAATTGAGTACCAGTACAAACACAAAAGATTGTTTACATCCAAAACTTGTTCCATCTTCATATAACCTTATATAGTATGCCCTGTACACAGAAATTACATTCGCAAATTACAAAGAAGGGCCGCCGAGGTAATAGATTCCTCAGCCCTATCTCCTTCTCAAAATTAAGCATTCTTAACCTTTCACATTACTATAGATTTTTTCGGTTTCAACTTGTAATAATGGCTATATTTTATGATTATAGATTTTCTCGTTCCAAGTTGTAATGGAGATAATTTTGACAAATTAATTTCCTTAACTATTTCTTTTTCCGTTTGTGATCGTATTATTTTATTTTAATGCATTGATTTTCAAATGAAAATTTTTTAAAAGCGAGAAACTGAATAAAAAATATATATAAATAATTTGGAGGAAAGTAATTAAGAAGTTTATGATGCCTTGAGCTTCAAATAAATAAATGAAAATATGTAAAAAAGGAAACTGAACCTCTTGCAAAGTGTAAAATAATCTTTGACAAGTTCATCTCTCTTCTTCATCACCAACTAATTACTAATAGACAATTAAATATATTCAAAATTATTAATACAGTAATTGCATACAACAATGTATTGAAAATATTTATAAGAGGAAAATGTATATTTATAAACATCAAAACAAGATGTGATAATTGTTTGGAGAAACAAATAATGTAAATATTTTACAAATCTGGCTACTCATTAAAAAAAAAAAATTACATTATTTCTTGACTTTGCAAAATAGAATATAGATAAAAAAATAATGAAAAATTTCTTGAAGGAAATAAATTATGTTAAACATAAACAAAGAAACAAATTATCTCAAGAATAATTTTGACATAGTAAATTATTAAAACTACTCTCCAAGATATATTTTGTAATATTTGGAGGAACATTATTTAGAATTACTTGGTTGTCAAAAGTTGTGATACCTAAAATTAAATGAAATAGATGTGCAATCTCAATTTCCCTGCAAACTATTGACAACATTGGCTCCCTTATTCATCACCAACTAATTATTAATAAAAAAATTACATACACATAAAAATATAACATAACAATTGTAATATTCACAAACACTAACATCCAAATCCAAACCATTCAAGCAAAGCAAAACAAATCAAAATAAAGAACACAATAATATGGTCATGCCAAGCAAAGAAAACATAATGTGAATTTTGAATTTTATCTCAAACATATATATAATAATGATAATCTAAAAGTGTGGCATTGTTGCCCTCAGTTGGAACTAGCTTAGATCCATCTAACACCGAATCTGGAACTAGCTTAGATCCATCTAACACTTGATCTATCATGTGTCGAGAGGGATCAAATACCTCAAGATGCAAACCTTTCCTCGAGTTCTACACACACAAAAAATGTTTTCACCTTGAGGGATTGATCCCTCTCGCCACATGATAGATGAGTGTTAGATGGATCTAAGATGTTTTTAATATTAGTAAAGATACTAGTAAAATAGATAATGAGAAATACTTCCTTTAATGACTAACACATATTTTCTCACCCTTGCTGATATGGTTGGATAGGAATTCCACCTTTGAATATTGAATTTCCCAACTTGATATTAGACTTGGACCTTTCTTGAGAAGCGACATCCTTGAAGTTCTAAAAATTATTAGAATTGATACAACCATCCTTTTATGAATATTTAGAAGTTGAATTGAAAGTTTGATAAGAATTGTGACATATATAAAATCATTGAAGTGATATCGAGAAAGCACATTCTCTAATGCTCTATTTAAGCATGGCAAGTTTCCTCCTTAATAGTTCATGGTCAGTTTAGCAATAAAAAATCACAAGAATTAACATACTATCGCAGTAGTGAACTTCAAATGGAATGGGGTGCAACGATATGCCAAATTTCCAGCTAATTTTCATATACTTCTCAAATAATTCCTTTAGAATTCACTAACAATTCCCATTGCTGATATTTTTTTTTGTATCTACTTCGGTCCATCTTAATGTGTAGCCACAACATATTCTCCACTATTTTGCTAAAATGTGGCAACTATTATCCTTCAATAGGAGCTCGTTTTGGGCTTAATCCCTAGAATGAAGAATTGCCATACTATCATAGTTGAAAACATCAAATGAAAACATCCACACGTATTTTCCAAAATTTCATCTTAGTTTGTAGGTGGGTTGATCTATTTATGCGAAAGGAAACACCTTTCAGACAATTCTTTTAGCTAATTTGTTGAAGTTACTGGAAACTTGCACCCAATTTGTTAGCATCCAATATAAAAACTTGAACAATTGCAAGGTTTTTCTTTTTATTGGGGAATATAACCTCATTTAATCGGATTTCTTCAACTCAAATTTTGTTTTCCGAAATTAGTATGTAGACCTGAGCTTGAAGCTCCTGAAAACTTATAGAACACTATTTTTATTGATATATGAGTTAATTGCATTAATTCATAATTTCATATCAATGAGTTTTTTTTTACTGGAATGAATTTCTTAATGGTTCTTTTTTTCAGTCGATTGTCTATCAATGAAAAACAATCTGAATTCCAATCATTTTTGAAAGCCAATAGACAATCATTTCCATACTCATTAGACTACTTCTAGGTTTTTATTTTTTTAATCAATTTTTGTTGAGAAGTTAACGGAAATTTGAAATATAGGTGGTTGGTGGTTTATTGGATTTTGTGAATAATCATGTTTTCAACCATGTAAAGGTTTCTTCACCATGTATATCGATGAAATATACAAGAAGTTATAATACAAATTAGAATTTTGGCCACCAAGAGATGTAAATCCTGTACTGTTGAGGGGGAAATGCAAAGTATTAAAATAATATATTTTTGGTGTCAATGGAATTCAAAATGTTCCTTTACAATTTAAAAGATGATGTTCTTGGAAGAAACATTGGAGATATAGAACAACATCAATTGCACTGCACTATAGTTTCCCATCAAAGATGCAGATTTTATGCCAGATGTTATGAATTATGGGAGCTGATGTCTAGCTCATTTTCATCCAATACGTAATGATGTCTAGAACATGTGAGGTTGTGATGAAAATTCAGATTTGGAAAGACATACATCATATTTTTCATTAATTAATATTATTTTATTTAGTCGATCTCATCTACTACTTGGATTTTTTCAAAATCTATCAAATATTTGGAACTTGAAATACCATCTTTGAATATTAAGAGGGAATATATGTTCGAAAGGTTACATAATTTGTCAATTTGGCATATTGTAAGTGAGCTCTCTTTATCTTCTAGCTTTGAATGACATTTTGTTTACTAATTTTTATCTTCATTGATTTTTTATATCTCACTATTCTTCTTGAATTTATGCCTTAGGTCATTTCCTTTGAAACATCTCGTGCAATCGCTAGTTATGTTATTTTATTTTATTTTTTCAATTAAATTGATTAATTAAAAAAATATCATATGAACAAGTGTTACATGAAGTGATTTAGGATTTTTTGGACATGTGGTATTGATAAGCCATGGTATTTTCCCATGGTTTTTAACAAAGCCTATTACAAATTAAAAATCTCCATAGTAAAGTGGGGGTAAATTTTCATGTTAAGAATCTTGTTCCATGGTTTTTTAAATGTATATATGTTTAACTTATATATTAATTCCTTTTATTATTTATCATTGTTAATAATAATTTAGTGAGTTGTTATTATTTTCTTTTTTATTTTAACAATGTGAGATGTATCATGTAGTAAGTGTTTTGTGTGGATTGATGTCTATCACGATATGGTTGTGCTAGTGTTATTAATCACAATATTTTTCATCATGAAAAATCTTATCATAAATTCTACATTCCTTAATTTATTGATTGACATGCATTCCTTCTAACATGTGGGATTGAAGTACTAGAATAGATTGTTAGAGCTAAAATTTCAATTTGTAGATAATAAGCATAATAAACATGAGAATTAAATATACATATGTCATATTTAACCAAATGTTTAACCTAATTAATACTAGTGCAATTATATAAATTAAATGGTTAGTAAACATGGATAGGCATAATTCATGATAAACATAAAAATAAATTGCATCATGATATATGTCACATACTCAAATTAACAAAAAAAATAAAATCACAAAATAAATAAATTATAACTTTATTGTAAACTATTGTTATAATTAATTATAAAAAAAAAAATAACTTACGAATTAATATACATTTTACAAAGCATGTAACAATATTCTTAAGTACCCTCACTTTATCATGGAAATTCTTAACTTTAATAACTCTTGGCACAATACAATGAATTAATAATACCATACGATGGATATGACATGTGTTTATATTATTTTTTTTACTTAATTAAGTTGTGTATAAATCTTAACCATTTTCTGAATACTATTATGAATATTTTGACATATTTCATAAAAGTTAAATCTCTATCATCTATTTAATAATCAATGATAATTAAATTAAAATTGTAAAAAACCTATTTTAAAATAGAAATTTATTTATTAATAAGTATGAAATTAAATTTAAAAAAAAAATGACTGTAGTCCAGACGCATACGCATTATAAAAGCAATACATATGAGTTAAAACCCAAAAGTATTCTAATAACATATGTAATAAAATTATGAAATTTAGGTTATCTCTAAATGAATTTACTAACCTAAGCTCTAAATCAAATGAAAAAAATTGATGAACCCATCATTGTTTATAAAATCTAGCAACAATTTTTAAAACTAGTTAGTTAAGATAATAAAATGGGATTGTTTAATGAGCGAGGGCTTACACGGTTGAGGAATCATAGTCATAAAGATTGAATTTCATTGTTTGGTTAGAAATCATAGATGCTAAGGGTTAAAGAAATTTAGAGCGTTAACGATCAGACATTTGGGTGATTAAAGTTTATGGGGTCATAGATTATATCAAATAGGGTTGATGGGCTGCGGCGAATCAGGATTAGGGGTAAGGGATTATAGGCGTTAGGGGTTGGATATTAGGGTTACATTTAATAAGGGATAGATTTTAGGGATGATAAAATTATGAGATTAGGGTGATATGATTTATTAGTTATTATGTTGATAATAGCAAAGGTTTAGTAGTAGGTGTTTACGTCGGTTAGGTTTCATGGGTATTAGGGTTTATGGTTCAGGTGTTAAGAGTGAATTATGTTAAGTTTTAAAGTGGTTATAGTTATAAAGGTTATTAATTAAGGTTAGCAATTTTTAAGATTATGTGAATATGGATTATGTAAATTTAAGGTTATTTGGGTTTAAGGTTATCATGATTAAGCTATTAACATTAGATTTTAGGGTTTATTAATGATAGGAAGTAAGGTTGAGAAGGGCAAGGCATTATACAAGTTATAATTTTAGGGTAATAGAGGTCATGTACTATATTAAATGTTACTATTTAGTGATTACGACATTTAGGGCTTGTAAAGGTTAGAATTTTTATGGGTGATGGTTAATAGGGAGTATGGTTGCATGAAGGGTTATATATATATATATATATATTTCGAAGAAAAATCAAAAATTTTATTAAGAAAATAAAAAGTTAAATATGCATATGCTGAAGCATTTTTGTTTCTGAAACATATAGTTATGAACATGATCTAAAAAAGACAAAAATAGACCTTTCCTTAGGGAGAAAAAAACCCTATGTACTAAGACATATCAAGTATATATATATATATATATATATATATATATATATATATGTATGTATGTATGTATGTATGTATGTATGTATATATATATATATATATATATATATATATGTATGTATGTATGTATGTATGTATGTATGTAAACTAACTGACATCATTTTAGATATAAAGCATAAAAAAATACAATAACAAAACGGGTGCAACATTGACATAATAAAATAGATTCCTATCAAAAACATCATATGCATATGACTGCATATAAAATATTTGGAGATAAAGAATTGATGAAGATAATCCTAGGTCATCCCCTCTAGTTTCTCTCTAACCTGCTAGGCACCCAACTCTTGTCCAATAGTCTCCTTAGATAGGATATATGCCTCAGTGTTACGTTCCCTGTAATTATGGCAGCATGAAGGGTCAATGCTTATATATGATATGAGTTGTGGGCAATAGGGCTATATGGGTTAAGGGTTATATTTCTTTTGGTTTAATCTTTAGAAGATATTATAATTTTTAGGGATTATGTATATGTTAGGGTTATAAGGGTCCATAATGAAGCACAATGTTTTTTTAGGATTTAAATATTATGCCTATGCATATTATTATAGGCAAAATTCTAGTTTGAAAAGTCATATATATAGAATGTGGGTGAATACTCAATAACAAATCTTGCAATTTACTATTAAAATTAGTAAATGTTTGGTAAATATTATCCATTTAATCACATATATGTAAAAAATGGGCAAATTTTTAATTGTGAATATTTTTTCAGAATTTTTCCAAAAAATAGTTGATCAACGAAATTTCTCCCCTAAAAGTTTCCCTACAATGAAGAGATAGGATTTGGGGTTTCATGTAGATATTGGTAAGGTATAGGGGTTAAATGGTTATGAGTAATAGGTTTAAATTATGCACTAACAATAATAGTGGTTAATGTTTTAAGGGATATGGATTATGATGGTTATAGGTTATTATTATATGATATAGGTTATGGGAGATAGGGGCAAGGAGTTAGGAATTATATGAATTATAATTGTAAGGCTTCATAGTTGAGGGCTAGAGGCTAATACGGTTTAAGGGTTGTAGGAGGTATGAATGATATGGATTATAAGTTGAGAGCTATAAAGGTTAATGGTTATAAGTGTTTAAGGTTAGGTTCATGGGGTAGGGTCTTAGTGTAATGGAGGTTAAATATTATAAGGATTTAAGTGGTTATATGTTTGAAATAAAGGATTATGTGATAGAGATATAGAGTTAGATGGTTATAAGGGTTCAAGGATGGGGTCATGGCGTAGGGTCTTAAGGTAATGGAGGTTAAACGTTATAAGTATTTAAGTGGTTATAAATTTGAAATAAAGGATTATGTGCTAGAGCTATGGAGTTAGATGCTTATAAGGGTTCAAGGTTGGGGTCATGGGTTAAGGTCTTAGGGTAATGGAGGCTAAAGTTTATAAGGATTTTAGTTGTTATAAGTTTGAAATAAAGGATTATGTGCTAGAGATATGGATTTAGAGGTTAAGAGCGATAAGAGATAGGGATTTATACAAGTTACTTGTTAGAAAATATAATGCGTATTGAAGTTAGTCATCATAAG
The DNA here is from genome assembly GCA_034641835.2 of Pinus albicaulis. NCBI lineage: Eukaryota > Viridiplantae > Streptophyta > Pinopsida > Pinales > Pinaceae > Pinus > Pinus albicaulis. Next base: position 575,259,432 of record CM076580.1, read on the forward strand.
GGTTATCATTAATGTTTACAATAGTTATGGGAGGGAACTATGGGTTGTATAGTCTAGGGTTTTATTGGATAAAGGACACATGAGTTAATGTTAAGCATAAAATTCCCTTATTAATCCCTAGATATGGAGTTATTACATATCTTGAGCTATATTAGTAGGTTAACTAGAACCTTTAATTGTACCCTTTTCCTCCTATATATATGACAAGGAAACCTAGTCTTAAGATTGTCTCATCTTGCGTCGTACATTCTATTTATTGTAAAACGATTTTTTCCCCTCAAGGTGGGTTGTATTCATTGTTTTTTTGTCATTTTCAAGGCATTTTATTCATAACATTTGGTGTTAGATCTAAGATCCTAGGTTTTTTCTGCTTTAATCAAGACATTGTGGTAATTTTGCTATAATTTTTTTGAGAAGCTTAAAATAGTGAAATTTTGAGGAGACTGAGTAGACATATAGAAGTACATGTGACTATAATTTCATAGATATAGCTTGTGGAAGTTAGGGTAATATTGAAATTAATCTCAAATAAGTCATCTTTTTATTTTTTGGGCAATATTTAGATAGTGTAATTTTGTGTAGACTGAGGATAAATGTCATAGAAATGGTGATCAATTTTTAATATTTTGGTTAATTACAATTTCATATATGTTTACTCTATAAAATATATGGTTTATGACTAATCCTAAAGTTAGCTTTAAAATACTATCAATTGTGACAAAAAGTATAGTCAGGGGCATAGATGTGATGATAATAAATAATTTTACATGGACTATGAAGAGAAAGAAGATCAAGAATTGAAACCATAACAATAAATAGAGCTAGGAGAAACTACTCCAACAATATCTTATCATGCATTGTCCAACATTAATACTTTGCAAACCCTCAAGATTAAAGGATATATCAAAAAGAAAATAATAACAACATTGATTGATTTAAGTAGTACACGTAAATTCTTTAATTACATATTAGCAAAAGTTCTTAATTGATTTGCAGTTATAGCATCAAAATTTCAAGTAATGATTTCAAATGGAAGTACCATAAATTGTTTAGCGAATTACTATGGTATTAAGCTAAATATGGGAAAGAATTTTATGGATAGCCCCATGATTGCAATCCAAATGGGTGGTGCTACTTTTGTATTAGGGGTCCAATGATTACAATCAACAAGAGAAATAACCCTTAATTTTCAAAATCTTTTCATGAAATTTTCCTCAAAGGAAAAGGTAATTGAAGTTAGAGGTATCTAAGGGTAACCCTCTACAGTTATAATCTTTAAGAGCATGAAAAAATTACTCAAAAATGGGCACCATGTTGTAATTGCACAATTTTTCTCATTAGATGTTTAAATATATATCCTATTCTTTAGTGCATATCTAAAAGGTCAACAACAATCATTACAAGGTATTTGAAGAGGGCCTACGGGACTTCCACCTACTTGAGATCATGACCATCCTATCAATTTGTAACTTGGAAGTGTACCACCTAATAATGGGCCCTACATGCATCCACATGCACAAATAGTGAGATTAATTATACAATTCAAGAAATTACAAAGTTGGAGAAACTTCATCACTGTGACTAATTTAATGAATATATTTGTAACATGTTGTTTAGTAGGAGAATGCTCAAGATAAAAATCATCCTCAACTACCATATCTTGAATAAGTATCAAGATAAATGTGTTTGGTATTCGAGAAAAAAACAAGTTCAACTACGAGATCTGGAATGAGTAACATGATTAATGTGTTTTTCCTTGGAGACAAAAAAACAACATTAGCTACTAGATCTTGAATGCCTATCAGGATCAATGTGTTTAGTCTTGGAGTGATATAAAACTTTATAATCAAACACCCTAATTACCACATCTTAGCTTAGTTAGAGATTTTTGATATAGGTAGAGCCACATAGCTTCTTTATTTTCCCAAAGAACCTTTGGTTCCAACACCTTATGTAAACATAGCTTAGAGGAAAGAAAATTACATAAAACAACTTTCCCCCTTAAATTAGTTTGATTGCAAAGGATGATCAAACACTGTTTGAAAACACTCATGAAGAAGTATAGACATCGTCACCAACAACATGCAACACTAGAGGATAAGTTTAAACATTGTCATCAACAAGAAACCAACACTTGAGAAGAAGTATGAACATTATCACCAACATGGAAGCAACACTACTGAGGAAGTCTATCACCATTGTACATATCCAAATCCACAATAAATCCAATAGAAGTACTAATACTAGTACTGAAAAAACTCATAAATATGTTCATGGTCAACAATCTGCACCATGTCTACAATAAGCATGTGAGACACCCCCCATAGATCTAGTAACCAAACAACTTGTCAAGGTTGAGGCATTATGTGTGGATCCACTAAAACAATGCCACAATCCAATGAAGGAAATAAGAGCCACAAGGCATAGTCATTGTAGCAAAAGGTCTAATTGCAAAATTAGATACAAAATCCATGAGAAACAAGCAACAAATGTGGTAAAAGCCCAGATCTAAACAAGATAAAAAAACCCACTACATCTATCAGACAATAAAACTTTCACTACCAAAGAAAAAATTTAAAGAAAATTAATCCTTCTTTAGTAAAGAATTCCCCAATAATACTAGGTCTTCAAAAGATGCAAGAGATCACTGCAAAAGCACTCCATATTTGCAAAAAAAATGTAAATATTACAACAAATGTACTCCTAGGATGGAAAAAATTGGAGATATCATAGAGTGAATTGACTAATCAATGTGTGCAATGGCTCATATAATACAACTCCAACAAATCTGTGCAAATTGTGCATGGGACAAATAAAGAAGGTGCATAAAAAATATATATATATTACCACGCATTGCAGTGCAATACACCAAACCCGTTATTTCCATATTAGGGATGCGGGGCATACCTAAACTTGACCTTTAAGGTTTATTATGAATATGGGATATCAAAAATCAGATTTTAATTGTCTCCTCAAACAACAATTATGACACCACCATCATCTTCTACTCGCTTTCCAAGGATATAAATTTCTTCTCATTCAGTGCTTCAACACAAACTTATTCCCATTTGTAGTTTTCCCACTTAGTGCCACATCATCATCTTGTTTTTGCTGTGAAAACGAGCCTCCAAAATTTACCAAAATTTTAGTCTAAGTAAATTTTGGAGCCTACTGTAAAAGCCTTTGTTAAAAATCCTTGTAAGTATAAGACCACGGATGATGGGACATGTATTCCAAGTTGAATGGTGGGAAAAACATCCTAGCGGGTGTTCACTTCAGTTTATTATTACTAAGGAAATTGGAAAAGGCAAAGGCAAAGACAAAGGGAAAGGCTTTAGAAAGACAAAGTGGCATTAATTGGCATTTATTTTTGAAAATAATGCAAATTAGGAGCCCTGTGAAAGGTCACAGGTTGCATGTGAGGAGGGAAATGAAGGAAAATAATGGAAAATGAAGAAAATATAGGCCTCATTAATAAAAAGGCTTTTGAGGATCAGTGGGCAGGGCTTGGTCAGTGAATTTTTGGAGCTCTCTCATTGTTTTCTCTCTCTCTCTCTCTTATACTCTTGGATACTTAGAGTTTTCATGGAGCACTCTTGGAGAGTGTGCATACTTGGTGATTTGGAGCAAGAAGGCAAAGGAAGAGCAGGAAAGTGTAGGTGGACATTGGGATCAACAACTACATCATGATTTGATTGCAGATACCGAGTTGCATGTATGTTTTCCTCACTAGTTTTTGCATGCATGGTGTATGCGTGTGGATTATCGTAGCCTTGCCATTTCTTGGATAACCATGGTGTTGTGGGTTTATTTCTAGTGATTGTTTTCTAGTTGGTTCTTATGATTCCTTTAGTTGTGGGTTGAGTTATTAGTTCCTAGAGCCTTGGTTGGACAAACGCTTTGGAGCCCAGCACACAACTATGGGTTGAGTTACTAGTCTTGGAAGCCTTGGTTGGAAAAATGCTCTCGATCCCAGCGAACAATTTTTGGGTTGAGTTACTAGTCCTAGATCCTTGGTTGGAAAAATGCTCAGGAGCTCGAAAATAGCTAGGGTTGAGTTACTAGTCCTGGAAGCCCTAGTTGGACAAACGCTCTGGAAGCCCTGTAAAAGTTGAGATTGAGTTACTATTCCTAGAAGCCTTGGTTGGAACAAACACTATAGAGCCCTGGAACAACTTGGATAGAGACGAGTCTGTGATGGTTGTGATGTCGGACCGTGAGGTGGAATCACTCGTTAAGGGTGGAGGTGGTTTGACCTCTAGAATCCATAGATTGATTGTGATTGATGTGTTTGATGAGATCCCACATTCATGTCTGGAATATGGGACGAGGGTGATTGGCTGAAGAAAGATTTGGCTCAGCTAATCTATGGTTGGGTGGAACGTGGAAGTCCCATCTCCAGTTGGTTTTCACACTCATTTATGAGAAGCTCATTCCTTCGGTATTTGGTATGAAAATGTATTGGTTATCATGTGGATTTCATGGATGTTATATCCATGGTATTTCTATTGTTATTATGTTGGTTATAAGCATGTATTTTATCAATGATGATGTATGGCTTTATCTATGTCTTTTTTCTGTAAATGAATATACAATGTATCTATGGTAAAATAGATTGTATTGCAGATTATGATGTAAGGGAGCAACGCTTATTAGTGATTCTCAGATAGTTATTAGACCCCCATGTTTAAATATTATTTTTATACATGTAAATGCAATGTTTGTGACATGTTTGACGAAATGTCTAGCATGGTTGGTTGGAGTCGGATGAGTTCCTAATGATGTGATTCTTCCATATATATATTTTTAATGTTATTTATCCACTCTTGAAGTTATAGGAAGTTTTGGGCAGTGACCTAGGCTCAGGCGCTGAAAATGTGGCACAAATCCCAAAGATGCAAGCATAGTATTTACCTTTTGAGACCCTGACTGTGGCCTTGACAAGGAAATCCTGCGGCTAAGGGTCTATAACCGCTTCCTTTCCCTTACATTCCTATGGATAAGCCTCAAATGGGTTAAAAACAATTCCCCCCTTAGGGAACAGGGCCTTGGAAGGTTGGGTTACCTCTTGTGGATGCCAATGATGCAGTGTAAGGTGTGTTTGTCGTGTTTCCATCGGTTCCACTTCCTTAAGGTCATCTAGGAGGTTGAATCCCATATTAGTAGCCTTCTCATCACATGTTTACCCTGGTTGGCCGGTTACTTGGGCAGATGTGGGAAGACAGTGTTACAAAGTGGTATCAGAGCAAGGTTCAACTCTCGGACTCAATGGGTGGTGTGTTGATCATGTGTTTATATTGGTTGCATGCGTGTGTAGTGTGCTTGTGGTCTATATGTGCTTGTTGCATCTGTGTTGTGTTGGGCATGGTGACAGTGGTATCTAAGTGTTTTTGGTGTCATTGGGACATGTGTCGTCATGAGTGTATGACTGCTTATGTGTTATTCATGCTTGTATATTGTTCGTGCATGCTTTCTTAGATGTTGCTACATGTAGTGTATGCAGTTCTTGATTATGATAAGGTTACATATTGTTCATGCTTGTGTATTGTCCGTGTATGCTTGCTATGTGATGCTATATGTGGGACATGCATTGGTCGTTCATGATTGGTTATACATTTCAAGTGGGTGCATATGATCAAGTTTGCATTGGTTTCATGAAGGTTTTTGTGCACAAGGTCCTTGTATGCAATTAGGTCATCATGATGATATTGGTATGTGATGATGCTAATGTGTTGGCTAAGATAGATGAGGAGATGCAGACCATCAAAGTGAAGTTGTAGCATTGGACCTCGAGGCAAGAGCATGTCATCATACAAATTTGGATGTTGGGCATGTAGGTAAGTAGGTTAAGGATTATTATATGCCTTATGGTTGTAAGTATTTCTTTCCTCCTATTGATGGTATGGTTACATACATTATAGATGCTAGTTGATTAGTGCGGTCACTAGCAAAGTTACCGATCAAACGAGAACTATTACCTCAAAGCAAGAACTCTAACAAAAAAAATATCAAAAAAACATGAAAAAACAACCCAAAAACGAAAAGAGTTATTCTGGAATAACTTCTTCTTCTTTAATTTATTTCAGGGAAAATTTTCAGCATTTTTTAAAAATGGAAGTAAAAGCCAATTTTTTTTTTTTGTGCAAAAAAAATCCGAAAACGAAAATTGTTATTTGGGGTTTTTTTTGGGAGGGGGGTGGGGGTAAATTTCCAACATTTTTTAAAATTTGAAGTAAAAGTGAATTTTTTTGTGCAAAAAACATCCTGAAAACGAAGAGTGTTGATGTTGGAATAACGTCATTGAAAACTTAATGTGTTGATTTTTATGTTGGTAATAAAACATAAAAATAAAATAAAAAAACATGACAAAAAAAATGAAATATAAAAATACATATTAAAAATAATAATAATAAATAAATAAATAAAACCAATAAAAAATTAAAAATAAATGAAATTAAGTTGTAAAAATAAAAAGTTTAGAGAAAAAAACAGCACAAATTTCAAAAAACAAATAAAAAATGGGAAAATTTCAAAAAAAGACATAACAAAAAAGAAAACATCAAAACCATTTTTTCAGTTATTTAAAAAAAATGATAAAATAAAATAACTAAAATAGAAAATTAAAAATTAATTAAAATTAAAAATTAAAATATAAAAATAAAAAATAATTTAAATTTTAAAAAATTAAAAATTAAAAAGAAAACAAAAATAAAAATTTCCATTAAAAAGCCATTTAAAATAATTGAGAAAAAACAAAACACAATTATATGTGTGTGTGTGTGTGTGTGTGATGATGATGATGGTGGTGGTGGTGGTTAACGTCCACTAAGACCAATCATTTTTTTGAAATTAAATTTAAAAATAAATTAATAATTAAAAACAAAAAACAAAAATAAATAAATAAAATAAAAATATTAAACTAATTTTTTTAAATAAATAAATTTTAAAATTTAAATTAAATTTAAAATACAAAAATTAAAATAGAAATTTTCATAATTAAAAAAAAAAAAAAAAAAAAATTAAATGTTTAAAATTAATAATAATAATATCTAAAGAAAACATATTAAACTTTAATAAATTTTAAAATTAAAAATTAAATTAAAAAAATAAAATACAATTTAAAAAAATAAAATTATTTTTTTATAAATTAAACAAAAATGATTAAAAATAATAATACCAACCTATATAATTTTATTTTAAAAATAAAATTTAATTTTAAAATATATAGTTTTAAATATAAAATTATATTAAAATTAAATTTGATTACATTTAAAAATACTAAAAAAAAAATTAGTTTTAATTTTAATTTTAAATAAATTTAATTTTTTTTAGAGTGTAAACTTATGTGATCCATAATTGTTTAAAAAAATCTTGTGGAAAATCACATTATCATTTGAAGGGTTGACACATTTCGAACTACCCAGTGTAGTTTCGAACACGTTCCTGATGATGAACTACACTGCTGAAAGTCAACAAGAAATTGCAACACACACACTAGTGTGGGACCACAGGTCCTAGCAATACATTAGTGTGAAAGCCAATTTATTTAATAAATTGGAGAAGTGTCTAATTTAATTTTCCCTTAATTAAATTGGATAATAAAATGTAATCTTATCTCATAATCACTTGTAATAGTTAATTGAGTGTGATAAACTCAATTAGCTCATGGATTTCAAGTTGAGAGTGGTTGGTGAGGCATGCAGAGTGATTTTATTAGTTATGGAGTTCGAGTTGCAGTTAGTGCATTAATTTAATGCATGAGAAATCAGTTAACTCAGTTAAGTGAGTTAAAGTCAGTTGAACTAGTTGTAATTGTTTATTGCACTAGTGAGAGATCAAGTGAATTAAATCATATTTAATTCATATGTAGTGATTTGCCATGCAACTGATGATTTACTATTAATAGTTGCATGCATGTCAGTTCCAGTGGAGACCCAGTTGAGACAAAGATTAAAGGGATGTTAACTATCAGTTGTATCATTAGTAGGCTGCCCGCATGCAGCAAGACAACCATAGGATTTCCCATGAGCATTGCGCAGTTTAGGAAGGTTGAAATTCCTAAATAACAGTGATTTGCATTCATTAGGAATTGTGGAAGCAAGGCATGCTGAGCACAGGTTGAAAATTGGCTAAGTGTTGGCTGATTTTGTCCAGATCAATGTGAGACAGATGTGGGAGTGCATGAGACTCTTGTGAGAAGAGTGCATTGTAATTGTTTCATGCTTCCTTGGTGAATATACTATAGAAGATAGAGGGGTTTTGAGCAGTAAGCTTTCCCCAAGAAAATATATGTGTTGTGGTTTGATTTGCTCCTTTATTTACTTGTTGTGATTGGCAATCGTGTTTATTTTCCGTAATTGATTTGTAGAAGGATTCAGTATCTTTCTTTAGTACATTGCATGTTCAGATTGAATCCATTGTTATACACATTGTTTGTATAATTTCTACATGGTATCAAAGCACTAGAAATCGCTATAGTGGAGAATAAATAGAGTTTGTGACTAAATAGCATTCGAATTTGTAAAAGTATTATTTGGTGCGACAGGCAGATCAGGATCAAGATGGCTTTTAATGGCTTGAGATTGGAATATGCACTCGAGGGAAGTTCCAATTATATTGCGTGGAAAGATAGGATGGAGGCAGTTCTGGAGGACAATGGGTTGAAAGAATTCATTGATAATGACATTCCCAAACCCATTCTAGAAGATGTCGCTCTTCTTGATGCTTGGCAAAAGAAGGTTGCAAAGGTGAGGAGGATCTTACTGGAGGGAGTATGAGACCACATTGTCTCAAGTCTCCATGGAAAAGTGACTCCATATGCAATGTGGAAGGCTTTGACAGATCTATTTCAAAGTAGCAGTGATCATAAAAAATAGGCACTAAAGGATAAGCTCGGGAAAATCAAAATGGAGAAAGGCAACACTATTCCGAAATATTTAGCCAAGTTTGTCCAATGTCAAGATGAGCTTGGGAGTGTCGGAATTACTATCGCGGATAATGACTTGGTGAGCCTAGATCTTCTAGACCTTCCCAAGAGATGGCATAATTATCAGGACTCTATCAATGGGAGGGAGAAGTAGCCAGATTGGGAACGACTTTGGTCAGATTTGGTGCAAGAAGAATTCAGGCGAAATACCAGGGATGGATCTTCATCTAAGACAGATGATGAAGAAAATTGGGCTTTGGTTGTTAAAGCAAAGAAGGGGAAAGGAAAGAAATCCTATTCCAAATCTGAGACCGGAAAAGATGGCAAGAAACATGACATGTCTAGAGTGAAGTGTTTTCACTGTCACGAGCATGGACAAGTTATGCCACTCATTGTCCACAAAAGAATAAGAACAAGGAGGCTTCAGGATCTATAGCTGGTGAGGCTTTGGCCTCACAATTTGAGTTGGAATTATCGCTCATCAAATGCATGGTGTCAAGTGTGATGGGATCATTGTGGTACTTGGATAGTGGTGCATCTTTCCACATGACGGGAGACAAAGAACTTTTCAGTAGCTTGGAGAAGAAGGACCTCCATATGCATATCGAAATGGTTGATGATAGGAGGTATAGTGCTACCAGGATTGGTATAGTTACCTTCCAGAGACAGTCAGGTAAACCCTTATTAAAAGATGTAATGCATGTACCAGGCTTGAAAAATAATTTAGTTTCAGTCACAATGTTGGAGTATAGAGGTTATGATGTGGTTTTTAGTGAAGGGAAATCTTTCCTTCGACACAAAGCCACAGGAAAAACCAAGAAGATTGAGATTCGTGTGAAGAATCTCTACAAAATTGATGTAGATGGTTGCACAACATTGATGGGTAAGGCAGAAAAAGTGGTGAGCTAGGATGAGGGTGAGTTATGGCACAAAATGCTGGGTCATCTACACCACGGAGCCTTGAAGGTCATGCAACAGAGTTCTATGGGTCTTCCCAAGGGTACTCTTGTGCAGATAGACACATGCAAGGGATGTATCATGGGGAAGTATGAAAAGGCCACTTTTCACGAGAAGGAGAACTAAGCAACGAAAATCCTTGAGAGAGTTCACTCAGACATGTGTGGATCATTCTCTACAGCTTCGACAACAAAGCACATGTATTATGTGATCTTTGTTGATGATTTTTCTAGAAAGTGTTGGATCTACTTCATGCAAAAGAAAGACCAAACGTTGAGTTCAAAGCACTGGTGGAGAAAGATACGGGGAAGCATGTGAAGGCTCTGAGGAGCGACAATGGTGGTGAGTACATCTCTAATGAATTCAAGAACTTCTATAGAAAAGAAGGAATTGAGAGAGAGTTGATTGCGCCTCATAAACCACAACAGAATGGGGTCACAGAAAGAAAGAACAGAATAATTGTGGGTGTGCCATGAGTGATGTTGTATGATTAGGGCCTACCGTTGCATCTGTGGGCTGAAGCATGCAACACAATAGTATTTGTGAAAAACTGTAGTCCTCATCGGATACTTGGAATGAGTACACCACAGGAGGCTTTTTCTAGTAAGAAACTTGATGTTTCATATTTTAATTTTTTTAGCTCATCTGTCTATTGCCATGTGATCAAATATTCCAGGAAGAAAATCGAACCAACAGCTGAGATTGGAATATTTTTGGGGTACACTGATACTCCCCACAACTATCGGGTGTATTTTCCAAACAACAGGATGACTGTTGTGAGACAGGATTTAAAATTTTATGAGGAGAAAGCCATGTGATTGTCCCTTGAGAGGGAGCTTGATTTGCATGCAGGTGAGGAACTCTTGGTTCCAAAGGATGAACCTCAAGATATGGAGCAGCCACATGCAGAGGATCATGGAGTGGCAGAAAACAATCATGCAGAGCCATCCACCAGAAATGGTAGAAGGCGCACCACAGAAGCTGATAGATTGAGACTTGATGCGGTAGAGCATGTAGGAGCACCTACTTCACTGCGCAAACAAAGACAATCTCCAGACATATTTACTGGATACATGGCTCTTATTAGCAAGTGTATTGTGACAAAACCATCCTCCTTTGAGGAAGCAGTGCAGCAAGCAATTTTGGTTGACTCCATGGTTGAGGAGTATGACTCCATCGTCAAGAACAGTGCATGGGAAGTTGTCCCAAGACCAGTCATAAAATAAATGGTTGGATCTAGATGGATCTATAAGGTGAAGGAGGCAGTTGATGGGAGTGTGGAGAATTACAAGGCTAGATTTGTAGCTCGGGGATTCTCACAAGTTGAGGGGATTGACTATGAGGAGACTTTCGCACCTGTTGCGAGATACTCATCGATTAAATCTATCATTTCTCTCTTAGTGCAGATAGGGTGGCAAATACATCAGATGGATGTGAAAACTATGTTTCTCAATGGATTTATTGAGGAAGAAGTGTACATAGAGCAACTAGAAGGTTTTGAGATCTTTGACAATGAGTCGCATGTGTGCAGACTCAAGAGAGCACTGTATGGGCTGAAGCAAGCACCTCGTGCTTGGTACACCAGGATTGAAATCTATTTCACCAGGTTGGGCTTAGCAAAGAGTGAAGCGGATGTAAACCTGTACCAGATTGTGGTTGATGGTAAGCTCTTGACTATCGTACTTTATGTTGATGATCTAATTTTGACAGGTGATGAGCAGCTCATAATTTATTTGCAAAGAGGATCTTGCAAGAGAGTTTGAGATGAAGGACATGGGACTCCTTCACTATTTCCTTGGTTTGGAAATATGGTAGCGGGATGGTGAAATATTTGTTTTTCAAGGCAAGTATGCCAAAGAGATTATGAGTAAGTTTCACATGGAGATTTATAAACCCATGGAGACTCCTTTTCCAGGAAATTGGAGGAAGGAGGATGCTACTTCAGGTGAGGTAGTGAACGCTACTATTTATAGGCAACTAGTGGGTTCACTGATGTACTTGGTGAACACCAGACGAGACATTTTCTATGCAGTTAACCAACTAAGTCAAGCTATGGTTAAGCCGACCAATCTCTTTTGGAAGGTAAGGAAGCATGTCTTGAGACATCTCAGGGGCACTACAGAGTATGTATTATGGTACAGATGGACAAAGGGAGTGAAGCTTCAAGGCTTCATGGATGAATATGGGGCAGGCAGTCTATCAGACAGAAAGAGTACATCAGGAGGGATCTTCATCATAGGATCGGCAACAATTTCTTGGTACAACAGGAAGCAGAGATCTGTGGCACTCAGTTCAGTCGAGGCAGAGTACATGGCAGCAAGTTAGGCTGCATGTGAGGCCAGCTGGATGAAGAAGATTATGGTTGGTTTGTTTGGTTCTCATATGGATCCGACAGTGATACATTGTGATAACCATAGTTGCATTAAACTCTCAGTTAATCTGGTTTTCCATGATAGGTCCAAGCACATAGACATCAGGTACCACCATATTAGAGATTTTGTTTAGAGGCGCATTATGTTACTTCAATACATTACCACGGAAGATCATGATGCAGATATTTTGGCGAAGACGCTCGCTAGGAGAAAATTCGAATACCATAGAGGCAGGATCAGGGTAGCTAATAATCCATTTCTTGTTGAGAGGGAGTGTTGAAAGTCAACAAGAAATTGCATCACACACACTAGTGTGGGACCACATGTCCTAGCAATACATTAGTGTGAAATCCAATTTAATTTTCCCTTAATTAAATTGGACAATAAAATGTAATCTTATCTCATAATCACTTGTAATATTTAGCTGAGTGTGATAAAATAAGTTAGATCATGGATTTCGAGTTGAGGGTGGTTGGTGAGGCATGCATAGTGATTCTATTAGTTATGGAGTTCGAGTTGCAGTTAGTGCATTAGTTTAGTGCATGAGAAATCAGTTAACTCAGTTAAGTGAGTTAAAGTGAGTTGAACTAGTTGTAACTGTTTGTTGCACTAGTGAGAGATCAAGTGAATTAAATCAGATTTCATTCACATGCAATGATCTGCCATGCAACTAATGATTTACTATTAATAGCTGCATGCATGTCAGTTCCAGTGGAGACCCAGTTGAGACAAAGGTTAAGGGGATGTTAACTATCAGTTGTATCATTAGTAGGTTGCCCGCATGCAGCAAGACAACCATAGGATTTCCCATGAGCATTGTGTAGTTTAGGAAGGCTGAAATTCCTAAATAATAGGGATTTTCATTCATCGATAATTGCATAAGCAAGGCAGGCTGAGAAGAGGCTGAAAATTGGCTAATTGTTGGTTGATTTTGTCCGAGTCAGTGTGAGACAGTTGTGAGAGTGCAGGAGACTCTTGTGAGAAGAGTGCATTGTAATTGTTTCATAATTCCTTGGTGAATATACAATAGAAGATAGAGGGGTTTTGAGCAGTAAGCTTTCCCCGGGAAAATATATGTGTTGTGGTTTGATTTGCTTGTTTCTTTACTTGTTGTGATTGGCGATCATGTTTATTTTTCACAATTGATTTGTAGAAGGATTCAGTATCTTGCTTTAGTACATTTCATGATCGGATTGAATCCATTGGTATACACATTGTTTGTATAATTTCTACATACACTGGGTAGTTTGAAACGCGTCAACCATTCAAATGATAATGTGATTTTTCGAAAGAGTTTTTTAAATAAATTTAATTTTTATTTTAATAAATAAAAAACAAAAAAATAAATATGTGTCACTCCGCGTGGGGACTGCGTCACTCCTGTTGGGTGGCTCTTCTGCTAGCTAGATATGACCCTATGGCCTCTCCCGGTCTCACACCCTAGCTCTCTAGCACTATATTTGACAGATCCTCAGCTGAATCATAGACTTCCTACAGGATACTATGCTTCCTTTGCCAGGTCTGTGCTGCCTATGTTGGCTCTGCGTAACTGCTACGCTACCACTATGTGTACTACTCTATGTCTTCTCTTCAGTGTATTCTGGATTCAGGAAAATATCCAACTGGAAATTTTCTCTGCCCTTCTTTGCAAAAATATTCTTGATCGATTTTCTCTTTGAACATTGCTCACTAAAGAATTTCAATCTCTATATTTTCTCTCCCGATGTGTCTTCCAAATGATCCATCAAGTCCTTATAATATTCTCATCGAGAAATCAATGGATGATATTAAATCATTAATCAACGACTAAGATTAACTTGACTTGATCTCTGACTTTTCTAGAAGATCCACACTTTGTTTTAATTAATATCCATTAATTATTTTAATTTCCTAAGTTTAAACTTAGGGTCCCATTAAAAATAATTAATCATTTCCATAAAACATTATCTGAGTGGAATTTTCCAAAATCCTTTTTGGTTTCTTTGGAATACATGTGCCTAAGCCTCCCTGCAAATTTTGAGACCTAGAGCACATCTGATGCTACCACAAATCAGAACACCCTCTTAGCGAGGAATGTGATGTCGCAATACAACCGCCGAAAGTATTGCTTTGATTCTACAACATCTCCCTCTGTGTTGTTGATTTCTGACACTACAATCGACCAACACTGCATTGTTAAATCCGTGTTGCTTATGAAAATGCATGTTGTTGCCAACTGTTACTACACTGCAAATTTGTTTCTTACTGCAAAAGAAAACATCCAAAACTGAACTAAGTGTTCAATAGGATATATCTCATGCTAAATATCTGACTGCTACTAGTTTCTGCGTTGCCCCAATGAAGCCATTGTGTTACTGATGACTCAGCACTATGCATTGTTTCACTATTGCCAACCTTTCTTTGCATTGCTCAGTCTCTGGAGATATCTAGCCATTGCACTATCACTTTTGCAGTCCTCTGCACCAACTGAAAATTTTCCATCGTGCTACCTCTGATTTGGGCTCCTGTAGCGAGGGGATGCTCTTAGAGGTGGATTCCTCAAGGATCCAGCCCAATCTGTAGTTTTTCTAAACTACAACTCTAGATCACCCAAACACTCCCCTAGCGATATATGGGCAATCATGGAAATTTCCTCCTCCTCTATCTTTGCAGCTACAGACTACAGATCATGCTTCTCATCTTTGTCCTTCTTCTTGAGAGGACACTGTGTGGCGTAATGTCCCATCTCGCCACACCGGAAGCACTTGATCTTTGAGACATCCTTATTTTGTCTTTTCTTCTCCTTCCACCCCTTTGATGCAAGGGCTGCATTCTCCTCCTCCTCCTTGGGCTTCAACCCACTGTTGTTGCTACCATCAAGTTTGCACCTGAGTAGATCCCTCCTCATCTCTTCTTGTTGAAGAGTTGCCCAAATTTCTTCCTAGTCCAATAACTTCTCTCTACCCAAGATTCTCTGGACAAAAACCTGATAGTATTCAGACACTGACTTGAGGGCTATTATGACCATATTTGTGGCCTAAGAAGCTAATCCCACAACTGCCAATTAAGCTTGATTCTCCTGAAGTATAGACAGAAACGGATCAATGTGCTCTCCCTTCTACATCCTGGTAGTCTGCATATTCTCCTCCAAAACATCTTTCGATGCTCGGAAGACCACTGATATAGTGTGGCCAACGCATCCCACATTTCCTTGGTTGTCACTTTTCCAGAAATGTGTGAAACAATTTGATCGTTCACTCTGTCGAGGATCAGTCATTTGGCTTTAGCCATGTTCTTCTTGAAGGCTCTTAATGGTGTAACGTCTACCGATTCAGCCTGCGCACTATCGATAAAGTGCTTGAGGTCATGTTCATCTAGAAGGAAGGAGATCCTTACCTTTCAGATTACATAGTTAGAGGTACCCTCCAACCAGTTCTGGTCACACAACCCATTGGTTGCCATATCACCCAATCACTGTCAATCTGCTGCCTCTAACCCTCTGAGTAGCTAGATTCATGCACTCCCTACTGGAGTAAGCCAACTAATTCACAAACTCTCTAGCTTCTGCATAGGAAATCAAATTTTCTTGGGAAAGAAACTCTCTAAGGTCAGAAATCCCCAAATGTGTCTTCAGCTACTCTCTTCTGACGCTTTCTGCACCAGTAATCACTGCCTCACAGAAATTGTGTCCCTGCAGCTTGTTGATGTACGTTGATCTGTTGTACTACTCCCTCTGCCTATGGAAAACTACAAACTAAAAAATACTACCTCTCTGTTGGCTCACTCATAGAGTTATTTCCTTGTAGATCTAGCCCTCCTGGCATGGACTACACATTCACTCGAGAGATCGATCTGATACTTACGCAACTCTTTGATCCTTGTCTTCTTCTTCAATTCAGAATCTACTAGATCTGTTCTCTTTCTTCTCCTATAGTTCTAAACAAGCTTCGATACCATGTGAAAATCCCTAGATTTAGAATCCTAATACAACAACTAATGAAAAATATTCTACTTGTTAATTACTTGAACAAGTTATTTATTGTTTTCTACGGTAAATATTGAACCCATACACTACAACCTTCACAAAATTTAACTACAGAAAAATAAATGTGCGGAAAAAATATCTGAGCACTAATAAATCATATACACATGACACCATTATTTTTGGAACATGTCCCCAAAAAAACCCAATGCAGGAAAACTAATGCAGCAGCTGAGAGATTATTTATTATGCAGTAATTTTGAATACATTATGGGATGCCTTGCTGGATATCCTCACAGAGAATCTGACTGAAAAAATCTAGTGAGATTACCTCACACACTTACACTAGAAGCCCAAACTGGCCAAACCCTAAATTGCCAAGCCCTCCACTGCCTTTGCACAGTCATTGTGTAGTATCTATGTCACTCTGCGTGGGGACTACGTCACTACTGTTGGGTGGCTCTTCTGCTAGTTGGATCTGACCCTCTGGCCTCTCCTGGTCTCACACCTCGAATCTAAGGCACTGAATCTAACTGACCCTCAGTTGAATCACATAATTCCTCAAGGCTAGTGCACTTCTTCTATTGGCTCTGTGTATTTGCTACATTGCCCCTATGCATACTACTCTATGTCTTCTCTGCAGTGTATTCCCGGTTCAGGAAAATCTCTAATCGAAAATTATCTCTGCCCCTCTCTTCAAAAATCTTCTCGATCGATTTCTCTATGACACTTCTCACTAAACAATTTATATCTCTAGATTTTCTCTCTCGATGTGCCTTCCAAATGATCCATCAAGTCCTTCTTATAATCTTCACATTAAAAATTCAATGATCGAGATTAAATTGTTAATCAACAACTAAGATTAACTTGACTTGATCTATGAATTTTCTAGAAGGATCTAATGTACTAGTTCCTGACATCCTGTCGAAGGTTTGACCAATAGAAATAATTCCGTAGTACTGCCATTGTTTTCTTGACCCTGAAATGTTTAGAGATCCGACTGTAGTGCACTTCTCAAATTATCTTGTCGCGCTTGCTTGAAGGAACACAAAAGTCTCCCTAGTGGCATAATGGTGCATACTGGAGGTGAAAATCTGGAACTTTCTTTCCTTCTATGAGTGTCTGGTATGTATTTCCGAATTTTGGATCGCTTTTGTAGAGATGTTGCTAACGCGAATTCTTGTTCCCACAAGAGTCAAGCATAGTGTTATCGCCACGATCGGCGATCAACTGAGGCAATATGCAACGTTATTGGTGTTTCCCTTCTTTTACTTGATGTTCAAATGGAACTGTTGCAGGTATGTGGACCATTTCTGATGGTGATCGTTCTGCAACTTCCCTTATGTCTGTATGAACTGCAGGGGTTGGTGGTCTATGTGGATGATTGTTTCCTTCACCAAAATATATGCTTCCATTATCGGTAGGCCTACATAATAGAACACAACTCTTTTTCATAGGTGGGATACTTATGGACTGTGTCTGAAAGTGTCTCACTATGATATGCCACTAGATTCCCCTGTTGTGTAATAATTTCCCCAATAGCATACTTAGAGGCATTTGTTTCGATCTCAAATGGTTGTTGCAAGTCTGGTAATGTGAGCACTGGTGCAGAGTAGAGACGATGCTTCAACTCTGCAAAGGCCTTATGTTGCGATTCATCCAAAAGAATATTCATTTCACTCCTCCCTTTGTGACTTGAATCAAAGGCCAAGTGATATGAGAGAACCCCAACATGAACCGATGGTAGAAATTGGCAAGACCCAGAAAGCTACGGAGCTCTATTAGAGTGGTTGGGGCTCACCGATCCCAAATTACATGGATAATTACATGGATCTTCACTGGGTCCACATGCACCCCTCACTCATCAATGATGTATCCCATATATTGAACCTAGGTCATGCCAAAAGTGCATTTCTCCAAATTGGCACATAACTTGTGTTGTCGTAGTGTTTGGAGGACATGTTGAATGTGGTGGAGGTGCTCTTCCCAACTTTGGATAAACATTAGGACGTCATCCAAATACACAACTATGAATGAGTTGGTGAATGGTCACAAGATGTCGTCCATCAACTTCATGAAGGCTGCGGGAGCATTTGTCAACCTGAAAGGCATGACCAACCATTTAAAAAGGCCCTCATTGGATTTAAAGGCAGTCTTTCACACATCGGAGGATACCCGAACATCAAGTCAATCTTGTTGAAATATTTGGCCCCCTTGAGTTGGTCCAGAAGGCCATCAATCCGTGAGATCGAATACCTATTTCGGATAGTGATTTTTTTCAGCGCTCGATAGTCAATACAAAGTATCCAAGTCCAATCATTCTTCTTCACCAACATGATCAAGCTCCCACAATGTGATGAAATTGGTCGGATGTGACCTTTCTATGATAACTCCTGAATCTACCTCTTGATTTTTTTGTTCCAAAACAGAGCGTCGATAGATTGGTCCATTGGGTAGCGGTGCGCCTGGGGTTAGATCGATGGAGTGATTTTCTTGACAGTGCAGAGGCACCCCTACAGGTGAGGTGAATATTTCCCCGTACTCCTCCATGACCTTATCCATCTGTTGTTGTCGTACGGAGGAGCTCTGTATGGAGGTCATGGTCACAGTATTCTTCTTGCCCTGAGGGCGAATCATAAGGAAAACAAATTTCCAAGTTTGGGAAATAAACTTACTGCATTGCTTCACAGTGATCAAAGAGATAGCGGTAGGCAGTGCTACCTCCGGTATCTTGTACAAATTATTATCCAAAGTAACAATAATAACGCGAGGTCGAGACACATAGACAACGTGTGGCTTCCACAAGTATGGTTGGCCTAATAATACACCACAAACTTCAAGAGGGGAAACATCACATAATACCTCATCTGTGAAGGGCTTGATGATGTAGGGAAGGTAACACTGATGGATGATGTGGAGATCTCGTCCTTGGTGAAGCCACCCAATGGTGTACGACTATGGGTGTGTTGTGATTGGTAGGCCCGGCCGCTTCATGACCTCTGCTGAAATTAGTTTCTTTTGGCTCCCGCTTTTTTGTTATGTGTTATATTCTTTCCATGACTAGTCATGCGTGGGGGGGTCATAGGGGGGGCGATAGGCCTTCCAGTACGTTGCGCTAGGCGCAGTAGGGGGGTAACAGGGGGGGTTTCCGCCCCCCCTGTTCAGGGTCTAGGGCTACACCCCGGGAAAAAAAATTTTGGACCCTATTTTTTGGTGGGCGGACCCGCCCATGGTTTTGTGCATGGGTTTGCACATGGTTTTGGGGCATGATGGTTTTCGGCCCCTGGTATTTTGTATATCCGGTCAAGGGAACTATGGTTATGTTCTAATCTAGGGTTAATGGATTTGGGTTTATGTATGCTTCGACATGTATATATATGTGTTGTAACACTAAAAGGAATATAATGAAAAATCAAGTTGGTCGTCCCGATTTGGGATCTAGGGGAAAATCTATGTGTATATCTATTTTATGTTTTATGCTCTCGCTATTGTTTATTTTCTGTTTTTAAGATTCATTTGCAGATAATTTCTATACAGGGTTAAAACCTACACCACTTTCGATAATGAACTGCAGTAGGGAACCCTTCACCCACATATGGGAATGGAAGAGGTGCTCCCATTCCTCTATATATTTGGGTTATTACTTTTGGATATTTTTGGTGGCAATGATGGCACTAGGCTCCGTATTGATCATCTGCTTCCCGTTGTCATTCCCCTTGTCAGTTTCTTACTCAAAGTCGGAACATGCATCTAATTCAGAATCCTTCATCTCGACCATCAGTGACTGCCATTAGAGAACTTTTGAGGTCTAAAATGGGCCTACTAAGAAAAATGTACAACCAAAATAAAATTTA
The DNA here is from genome assembly GCA_034641835.2 of Pinus albicaulis. Lineage (NCBI taxonomy): Eukaryota > Viridiplantae > Streptophyta > Pinopsida > Pinales > Pinaceae > Pinus > Pinus albicaulis. The sequence continues at coordinate 575,279,502 of CM076580.1, forward strand.
TAAGAACCAATAGGATTCAAGATAATGATATCAACCATGGGGACGATTTACCATTTTTGGGGTAAAATAATTAAATAATAAAACTACTTTTTCAACTTGTATTTTCAACTTATCTTCCTAAGGTTTTACTCAAATTTCAAGTGGGAGTACACATTGGATGCAAAATTTAATTCCTCATCCAAGGATTGCCCATGTTGCATACTTTCAATGCACCTTACTACACGAAAAATGAGAAATACATGAAAAATTGTGATTGCAATCACGTTTTTCATGTATTTCTCATTTTTTGTGTAGAAGGGTCCATTGAAAGTATGCAACATGGGTACTCCTTGGATGAGGAATCAAATTATTCATCCAACGAGTGTTCCCGCTCGAAATTTGAGTAAATCCATAGGGAGATAAGTTGAAAATACGAGTTGAAAAAATATATTTTTCTTTTTTCCCTCTAAAATTTGATGATGTAATCTAATATTATTTTATTATTTCCACTATTATTTTATAATTTCCTTAAGGCTCCCATTTTATACCTCAAAACTCCCCTAATTTTAGCCCGACAGTCACTTGTTTTTTGATTGGAGCTCTTATGGAACTCACACCACTTTCTTGTGTCCTTCTTTGGCTTCGTGGTGTTGTTCTTCACTTGTGGCTTCGATGGGTTGTCATAGGCCACCCCACCTTGGCCTTGTCCTTTGTTCTGTGGTTTTGGGGCACCTCACCCTTGCTTCTGATTCACAGATCGAAAGTCTCACTTCTTCTGTTTGAATTTATGCTTAATCTTGGCAACATACCAGTATTTTTCACCAAGCAAGGAGATGCCAAGGAACTCCATTTTCTCCTGGATGTATCTGTGCATAAAACTGTGATACTTAAGCACCAAATTTTTGTCTAAATATTTTATACCCAAATTTTTGTGCAGGGTATGGAACAGATTCATTAACTCATGCACACGTTGATCCCTTTGTTGTCGTAGCGTATTCCATGGTACGTACTAGTCATCATAGCTCCCTACAGGGTAGTATTGTTCCTTGATGGCGTCTTGGAAATAATTCCAAGTGGGTGCGGTCGAGAACATGGAGGATTACCTCTTGTCCTTTTTCTCATAGTAGGCTTCTAACTAGTCCTTAAAATAGGGGGCGGCTTTGAGGAGTGCAAAAGTAATCTTTTCCCGATTAGAAAAGTCATGAACTGAAAAATATCCTTCTAATAGATTCATACATCTATCTACATTGTTTGCATCTATTTGGCCCTCAAATATGAGAATTTCGAAGTTAACTTGTACCTTAAAAGGAGTGGCACCTCCAGAGTGGCTTCCAGATGAAGATGTGTCACGAGTGGGTAGCCGTCAAAGGATCTGGGCAAAGTTATCCATTATTGCGTTCCTCTATTTCTCGAGGGCCTCCTTAAGAAATATTTTGATAGGATCTCCTGCTACCTCGTTTTTCTTTTCTTCTTCCATGGGAGGTCACCAGGGTTTGTGAGGTTGATCTTGCAAAGGTTCAACCAGATCAAGCCCAAACTCCTTATACCCCAAGCTCATTGGGGACATGCAAATAAAGATTGAGAAATAGAAGACCGCTCTAATACCATTGATATGGATTTATGCAGGAATTCAATAGAATACAGAAATAACATAAACACGGAGATGCATCAAAAAATATACTTCATTCCATTAATATCAAATAACTGAAATAAGCTTATAGACATAATGTAAATAGACTATCTTGGGCAATGGTACCTTATCTCCGAGAAGAGATGTGGCGGCTACATGCCTCTGATTTGTGTTACAATGAGGCTCTAATGCCTATTTATTATTGAGATAGAATGGAAAACTCTAAACATCCAAAAACCTAACCCTAGGAGATGAAGCGCCAAAACTATGGGCCTTGTTTGGGTATATTGGTACATCAACTTCCCGGGGTCGTAAATTTGACATACGATCTTTGTTTGATGCACACAATACCTCGTTAGAAAGATATATCTAAGGGCTACAACTTTCGATTGGAAAAAAACAGTTAATGACCCATTTTATCCTTGTTTTTCCTAAATACCATATTTTAGGGCCTCAAAACGGCTCCAGAAGTTCAAGACCCAAAAAACTGCCAAAAATAGTAAATTGTGCTACAATTAAGGAAACTAAAAAACCAAAAGAAACAATGGTGGGGGTCCAAGTGGAATAGGCGAGTGGCCACCAATATCCACTTGGATCAGTCCTCCCCCCTTAGGAACAATGGTCCCCATTGTGTTGAGTTCCTACAAGAGATGAGGAAACTTCTGCTAAACTTGGTCCATGGTGAGCCACTTGCCTTAGTGCAGGAGTTCGCCAGCTTTGAAAACCCAATAAAATTGTATCTTCTATGTGTGAGTGTTCTTGATCTATGTGTCCATGATTCGATCAATTGTGGCTTGTTCCATGTTGTCAGGGTTTATCTCTGTTCGTGTGCGTTGTTCTGTAATGTCGATGTGTCCAGTAATACTGGAAAGTAGGGTCGAAGGTAGTCCACATTGAACACTGTGTGCAGACCAAGGAATGGTGGAATATTGAGCTCAAAGGAATTGTCCCCAACGACCTTGGTGATGGTGTATGGCCCATATCAGAGCGGGCGAAGCTTGCGGTGAGGTCCAACAAGGTGCTCCTTCTACAAATGTAGCCAAACTTTTTCACCCACCTCGAACTTGTGTGGCACTCGATGTTGATCGTGTCGTTGCTTGTACTTAGCATTGGTCATGTCCAATATTTCATGAACTTGTTGGTGGAGGTGCTAAATGCGCTCAACAAAGATGTTCTTCTTGCCATCTTCAGACTGGACATGAGTCAAATTTGCCTGAGTAGCTGCAAATGGTATAGCCACATCAATGGGACATAGTGGCTAGAATCCCAAGCCCACCTAAAATGGGTTGTGACCAGTTGAGCTGTGGAGAGCCTAATTATACCTATAATGGACATAGGGGAGGCTTTCATCCCATCTGTGTGGATGATTTGAGTTGTAAATGTACATAATATGTACAATCATCCTGTTGATGACCTCTGTATGACCATCAGTTTGGGGTGGAACGATGTGGACTTAGTGAGCTTAGTGTCCAGCATCGACCAGAGACTTGGCCAAAATGTATTAGGAACTTGCTATCCTGATCTAAGATAATGAACTGTGGGATCCCAAAGTGTACCCACACTTGTTCAAAAAAGAGTTTAGCAATGGCTTCTACTATGATATTCTTCTTGCAGGCCGCCATAATGCCCATCTTAGAGAATTTTTTGACGACCACAAAAATGAAGTCATTACCATGCTTGGTAGAAGGAAGGCTTGACATGTAATCCATCGATATGGATTACCAAGGTTGAGAAGTATATAGGCCTTGTTTCTTGATGGTCAGTTTGGAAATAGCGCATGATGTGCATGATATGATGTACTTCTCGACATCCTGTCAAAGGTTCGACCAATAGAAATACTTTTGAAGTACTACTACTGTTTTCTCGACCCCAAAATGTCCAACAACCCGACTATAGTGCGCTTCCGAAATTATGTTGACATGCTTGCTTGAAGGAGCACGGTGTCCCAGGTAGCATAATAGTGCATCCTGGAGGTGAAAATATGGTACTTTCTTCCCTTCCAAGAGCATTTGGTATGTGTTGCTGAATTCTTGATCGCTTTTGTAGAGATGTGGCTAACCTGAAGTGTCGTTCCCACAAGAGTAAAGCCCAGTGGTTACCACCATGATCGGTGGTTGGCTAAGGCAGTCTGCAACATTATTGGCATTACTCTTCTTGTACTAGATGTTCAAATGGAATTTTTGTAGCTATGTGGACCACTTCTGATGGTGATCATTCTGCAATTTCCCTTATGTCTGTATGAACTGCAGGGGTCAATGATCTGTGTGGATGATTGTTTCCTACCCCAAAATGTAATGCTTCCATTTTCGGTAGGCCTACATAATGGAATACATATCTTTGTCATTGGTGGGATACTTTCGGACTATGTTTAAAAGTGTCTCACTGTGATATGTCACTAGATTCCCTTGTTGAGTAATAACTACCCCAATAGCATAGTCAGAGGCATCTGTATCAATCTCAAATGGTTGTTGCAAGTATGGTAATGTGAGCACTGGTGCAAAGCAGAGGCGATGCTTCAATTTTTCGAACGACTTTTGTTGCCATTCATACCAAAATAATTTTTCTTTTACTCCTCCCTTGGTGACTTCACTCAAAGTCCAATTTATATGAGAGAACTCCAACACGAACCAACGATAGAAATTGGCAAGATCCAAAAGGTTTCAAAACTCTGTTAGAGTGGTTGGGGTTGGCTAATCCCGAATGACCTAGATCTTGGCTGGGTCCACATGCACCCCCTGATCATCAATGATTTATCCCAGATATTGAACCTGGGTCATGCCAAAAGTGTATTTCTCCAAATTGGCACACAATTTGTGTTGTCGCAGTGTTTGGAGAACATGTTGAATGTGGTGGAGATGCTCTTCCCAACTCTGGCTAAAGATCAAGATGTCATCCAAATACACCACCACGAATGAGTTGGTGAATGGTCTCAAGATGTCATCCATCAACCTCATGAAGGTTGGGGGAGCATTCTTCAACTCGAAAGTCATGACCAACCATTCAAAAAGGCCCTCCTTGGATTTGAACGCAATATTCCACACATAAGAGGGTTCGATTGGTACCTAGTGATACCTAGACTTCAAGTCAATCTTGCTGAAATATTTGGTCCCCTTGAGTTGGTCCATAAGGTCATCAATCTGTGGGATTGGATAGCTATTTCAGACAATGATTTTTTTCAGCAGTTGATAGTCAATACAGAGTCTCCAAGTCCCATCCTTCTTCTACACCAACACGACCGAGCTCCCACAAGGTGATGAACTCGACCAAATGTGACCTTTTTGTCGCAGCTCCTAAATCTGCCTCTTGATTTATTCTTTCTCTAGTACAGAGCGTTGATATATTGGTCTATTGTGTGGCGGTGCGCCTTGGGTCAGATCGATGGAGTGATTGGCCTGACAGTGTAGAGGCACCCTTGCAGGTGAGGTGAAGATGTTCGCGTACTCCTCGAACTTGTCCATTTGTTGTTGTCGCGCGGAGGAGCCCTGTCTGAAGGTTGTGGCCATAGTCTTCTTCTTGCCCTGAGGGTGGATTGTAAGGAAAAAAAAATTCCCGATTTGGGAAATGAGCTTACTGCATTGCTTTGCAGTGATCAAAGATATGGCGGTAGGTGGTGCTACCTCTGGTATCCTGTACAAATTATTACGCAAAGTAACAATAACGACGATAGGCTGAGATTAATACAGAACATGTCGCTTCCATAAGTATGGTTGGCCTAATAATACATCACAAACTTCAATAGGGGTAACATCACATAATACCTCATTTGTGAAGAGCTTGATGCTATAGGGAAGGTGATACTGTTAGCTGAAGCGGAGATCTAGTCCTTGGTAAAGCCACCCAATCGTGTACAATTGTGGGTGTGTTTTGATCGACAAGCCCAGCTACTCCATGACATCTGCTAAAATGAGGTTATTTTGGCTCTTGTTGTCAAAAATGAACTGCAACAGAGAACCCTTCATCCACATCCGAGAATGGAAGAGGTGCTTCCCCTCCTCTAGATCTTGGTGGTGGCAATGGTGGCACTAAGCTTTGTATTGATAATATTCTTCCCTTTTTCATTCCCTTTATCAGGTTTTGACTTATATTTAGAACATGAATTTGATTCGAAAACCTTCAACTTGGCCACAATTAAGGCCTTGGCCCGACACTCTCTTGTGTTGTGAGTGGAGCTCTTATGGAACTCACACCACTGTCTCGTGTCCTTCTTTGGCTTCGTGGTGTTTTTCTTCGATTGCGGCTTCGACGGGTTGACCTGGGCCTCCCTACCTTGGCCTTGTCCTTTCTTATGCGATTTTGGGGCACTTTTCCCTTGCTTCTGATTCACAGATCCAAAGTCTCACTTCTTCTATTTAAATTTCTTCTAAATCTTGGCAGCATACCAGTATGTTGAATCAAGCGAGGAGATAACGAGGAACTCCATTTCCTCCAAGATGTATTTGTGTAGACAAATATAGTACTTAAGAACCAAATGTTTCCCTGAAACTTTGATATCCAACTTTGTGCGTAGGGTGTGGAACAAATTCGTCAGCTCATGCACATGTTGATCTCTTTGTTGTCATAGTGTAGGCCAGTGTATGTACTTTTCCTCATAGCTCCCTATGGGGCAGTATTTTTCCTTGATGGCGTCTTGGAAAGAATTCCAATTGGGTGCAGCTAAGAATAGGGATGATTATCTCTCGTCCTTTTGTTCACAATAGGCTTCCCACTAGCCCTTGACATGGGGGGCAGCTTTGAGGAATGCAAAAGTAATATTTTCCTGATTGGAAAAGTCATGAACTGAAAAATATCCTTCTAATAGATTCAATCATCTATCTACAATGTCTACATATATTTGGCCCTAAAATATGGGAATGTCGAAGTTAACTTGTACCTTAAAAGGAGTGGCACCTCCAGAGTGGTTTTCAGATGAAGATGTGTTGCCGATGGGTAGCCGTTGAAGGATCCGAGCAAAGTTATCCATCATCTCTTTCCTCTGTTTCTTGAGGGCCTCCTCGAGAAATATTTTGATAGCATCTCCAACTCCCTCATCTTTATTTTCTTCTGCCATAGGAGGTCGTCAGGGTTTTCAAGGTTGATCTTTCAAAGGTTCCACAAGATCGAGCCCTAACTCCTTATACCTCGATCTCGTTGGGGACATGCAGATAAAGATCGAGAAAGAGCAGACCACTCTGATACCACTGATCTCAATTTATGCAGGAACACAATAGAATACAAAAATAACATAAACACAGGAATGCAGCAAAAAATATACTTCATTTCATTAATATCAAATAACTGAAATAAGCTTACAGACATAATGAAAATAAACTAGCTCGGGCGATGGTAGCTTATCTCTAAGAAGGGATGTGGTAGCTACATGCCTCTGAACTGTGTTACAATGAGACTTGAAGGCCTATTTATCATTGAGATACATTGGAAAACCATAAGCATCCAAAAACCTAACCCTAGGAAATGAAGCGCAAAAACTATGGGTTTCGTTCAGGTAAATTGGTACATCAACTTCCCAGGGTCGTAACTTTGGCATACGATTTCTGTTTGACGCACATAATACCTCGTTAGAAATATCTATCTGAGGACTACAACTTTCGAGTGGACAACATCTAGAAAATGATCATGTTGGCCTTGGTTTTTCCAAAAAATTCGTTTAGGTCCTCAAAATGGCTCCGGAAGTTCAGGACCCGAAAAACTGCCAAAAATAGTAAATTGTGCTATAATTAAGGAAACTAAAAACCGAAAGAAACAATGGCAGGGTTCCAAGTGGAATAGGCATGTGGCCACCAATATCCACCTGGATCACTATCATCAATTTTTTCAATTGGCTTCTTAATCCATTATTCAATGAAATTCAAATATGCATCAAAATTATTAATAAATTTGTTTTCAACTTCAGCTCTCATGTTATTTTTAACACATGCATATTCAAAAACAATGTTAAAAACATCTTTGTTATGATCTTCGGTGAGAGCTTCCTTCTCTACCTCTTCCTTCTTTGCCTTCTTTTCCATGGCATGGAGGTTGTCTTCCATTGTTATTTTGTCGGTGGATATTCTCATAAAAAACTCTTCACTCACTTTATCCTCTACTTGATCATTAGTTGCTACTAGATCACATATTTCTTCATTAGAAATTTCATCTGCTTCATATCTTACTGCTACACTCGCAACTTCAACCTTCAATTCTTTATCAAACATGGCTCTTACCATATTGCCACAATCAATCAATGTCTATTTTAAAAAGAATCCAGACATATTATCAACATAATGTTCATCCACCCTATCATAGGATGTTCGATCATGTATGTGCTCATTGACAATTTCAACTTCACCAAATCAACCAGCTGTTGTTGGATTCACCAATGCACATCTCACTTTGCATTCATCATCCACATGTGTTTCGTCATAGTGAGATTCACCATCATCTGCACCATCCACATTATAGTGGATTCCTTGAGAACTTATATGTTCTTGTTTTTATTTACATACAAAGGCTTCAACTTCTGTCTCTTCAATCCTTGCTGCATATTCTTCATCCATATGCATGCCTGCATAATGAGTTTCAATTTTATATTCTTCATGCCCATCATCCAATTTTGAGTGAGATTCTACAAACTCTTTTGTCTTCCCAAATTATTTCTCGTCTACTCTTAGATCTACGGCTGACTCAATAGACTATGATACATCTTTGATCTAAAAGTGGATAGCCAAGATATTTCTAACTCTTGACAAAAATGAGAATGGGAAGAAGAATAACTGAAACAGTTGTTTGTATGTGATTCTAAATTGCTAAACACAAAGTGTTTTAGATTTCAGTCGTTAATTTTAAAGTTCAAAAATTGTAGAAATTTGTTGAATAATGAAGATTTATCCACTGAGATTATCCTGGTCACACACTAATTCGAATTCATGCATAACACATAACCTCTTCTACAATTGATCATCAATTTGCGGAAATAGAAACAGTCGCATGCGCACATAAACACAATATGTAATGAGGAAAGCTTATAGCTGAAAACCCCCAACTATTTTGTATATTATAATAGAAGAGAACATGTAACAATCTCAGTACAATACTCCTCACAAGTACTCAGTACTGTCTCCAAAAGTTACACACAAACTAGCTCAGTTTTGAACAAGTCACAGGTTCAAAACTCATCCACTATTTGCCTGCCTCTATTGCGCAATCCAAGTTGGTCTAATGAGAGATCCAAGTTCAAATATCCTTGGCTTCAACTGCGCAATCATCATGGGAAATCTCCTCCAATGCTTGTTCAAATCTCATGCACAACTGATGTCACAACTAATAGCAAACTCACCCTTTCATCTACCTCTTCCACTGGTCTTCACTGAACTGTCCATGCACTGTAGTAAACTGATGTGTTCTTGAGTTGAATAATGAGTTAATAATTAGTTAATTAAATAATATTTAATTCACTCCACTCATATCTAGTGTATTAGCCAGTTAAACTAAATACAACTAGTTCAACTAAGTTAAACAGAACACAACTCTACCAACTGTCTCATCAACTCCACCAAACTCCGCCACTTGAGTTCTAACTGAAGTCAACCATGCATGAGCTCACCAAACCCCTAGGAATAGCGTAATTCCTTCTTTCAAGTGCATGGGCCACATCCGTAGTTCCAACTGAAGTGCTGTAAGAGAATAAACTGAAGTTTATAGTCCAAATATTATTAAGGGCTAATAATATTTGACTGACCTATTTTTAGACAGGCAGTCTAAAAATAGACTTCGACCTGTATGTCTAAAAATAGAGGTCCATCTATTTTTACCAACTCGGCCAATCATCCAAGAATAGCATACTGCAACTCCTAGACCATGCTCCATATGTCTAAAAATAGACATAGTCTAAAAATAGACTTTGCGCCAAAAATAGCTTGCGGGCCCACTTAGTGAAGGCGACTTCATTTCACTAAGCTCCATCATCTTGTTGCATTTTCAACACTCCCCTCTCCTTGATGATAAGGTGCATTTGCAACTATCCACTCTTTTGAATTGAATTTTCTCCTGGTGAGCGCCTTCGTCAAGATATCAGCATCCTGATCCTCCGTGGGAATGTATGAAAGTAACATGATTCTCCAATGCACACAATCTATGATATGATGGTACCTAATGTCGATGTGTTTGGATCTATCATGAAATACTGGATTAGCCGAGAGTTTAATGCAACTCTAGTTTTCACAATAAATCATAGTAGGCTCCAAGTGTGACCCGAACAACACGACCAGGATCTTCCTCATCCATATGGCCTCGCATGCAGCCAAGCTTGCTGCCATATACTCAGCCTCTGCTGAACTGAGTGCCACGGATCTCTGCTTCTGCATGCCGGGGAAGCTATTGTCGACCATCTGAAAACTCCTCCCGGATATGCTCTTTCGGTAGTTGGGCTCCCTCCCCAATCTGCATCGGTGAAGCCAGAAAGCTTCACTCCATCCTCCTGTCTGTACCACAGACCATATCCCAATGTGCCACTAATATAACACAATACATGCTTGCCTGCCTTCCAAAAGAGCTTGGTAGGCTTAACCATATCTTTTCAAAGCTGGTTAATAGCATAGCATATATCGGGTCGTGTATTGACCAGATACATCAACGACCCCACCAACTGTCGATAGACAGTGGCATCCACTACCTCCACTAAAGTAGCATCCTCCTTCCTCCAACCACCAGGAAGAGGAGTATCAACAGGCTTGCAGTCATGCATGTTGAACTTCTCCAGTATCTCCGGGGCATACTTACCCTGAGAAACAAACAGTCCACCACTGCGCTGCCAGATTTCCAATCCCAGGAAATAATGAAGGAGGCCCAAGTCCTTCATCTCAAACTCTCTAGCAAGATCCTCCTTGCATGAAAGTATCAACAGCTCATCACCCGTCAAAATCGGATCATCTACATAAAGTACAATGATCAGAAACTTCCCCTCCACCACAATATGGTACAGGTTAGGATCCGCCTCACTCTTGGAGAATCCAAGTCTGGTGAAATAACTGTCTATCCCTGTGTACCAAGCACGAGGTGCTTGCTTCGACGTGCGGGTGCTCTCTTGGTGGCACACATGCGACTCACTGCTGAAGATCTTGAAACCTTCAGGCTGCTCTATGTACACCTCCTCCTCAATGACTCCGTTGAGGAACGCAGTCTTCACATCCATCTGATGGATGTGCCATCCCATCTGCGCCGAGAGAGCTAGGATCGTCCGTATGGAAGAGTACCTTGCGACAGGTGCAAAGGTCTCCTCATAATCGATCCCCTCGATCTGTGAGAAGCCACGGGCAACAAATCTTTCCCTTGTACTTCTCCACACTCCCGTCAGCTGCCTGCTTCACTTTGTAGATCCATCGCGAACCCACCACTGATTTCCCCTCCGGTCACGGGACAATCTCCCATGCACTGTTTCTGACAATCGAATCATACTCTTCCACCATGGCATCTACCCATGCGGGATCCTCCACAGCTTCCTCGAAAGAGGATGGTTTTGTCACGACACATTTGCTCACAAGAGCCATGTATCCAGTGTACTAGTCCGGTCACTGTCTCTGTCTGCGTTGTGCTATAGGTGGTCCTACAACCTTCTCTGCATCTTGAGCCAATCGCTCAGCTTCTGTAGTGCGCTTGCGCCCTCTGATGGTTGGCGTTGCATGGGTGGTCTCTTCCACCTCATGAACTTCCTCTTGTGGTTGATCCACATCCGTAAGCTCCTCCTTAGGAACTAATAGCTCCTCATCTGCATGCAAGTGTGGCTCCCTCTCAAGCGAACACTGCATGGCTTTCTCCTCCTGAAATTTGATATCCCGTCGCACAACAGTCTTGAGACCGTCTGGAAAATACACCCGATAGTTGTGAGGTGTATCAGTGTACCCCACAAATATTCCAACCTTTGCTATCGGATCCAGCTTCTTTCTGGCATCCTTCGTCACATGCATGTAGATAGGTGAGCCAAAAATTCTCAGATAAGAAATATCAGGCCTCTTGCCAGAAAACGCCTCCTCCGGTGTACTCATGCCAAGAATCTTGTGAGGACAACGGTTCTGCACATATACTGTTGTATTGCATGCCTCAGCCCACAAGTGAAGGGGTAGGCCACAGTCATATGACATCGCCGTGCGGCACCCACGATCGTTACGTTTCTTTCGCTCGCTGTCCCAGATTATATTTGTCAGGTTATGGGGTGCAATGAACTCTCTCAAAATCCTTCTTTCTTTGCCAAATTCCTTGGTCGATGAGATGAATTCTGCACCATTGTCGCTCCTAAGAGCCTTCACATGCTTCCCCGTTCCTTCTCAACCGAGCGCCTTGAGATTCTGGAGACTTTGAATATGTCTTGCTCTTCTTCTGCATGAAGAAGATCCAGCACTTTCGAGAGAAATCATCAACAAAGATCACATAGTACTTGTGCTTTGCTGTCGAAGCTACTGAGAAAGGACCACACACGTCTGTGTGAACTCTCTCAAGGATCGTCGTGGCACGATTATCCTTCTCGTGAAAGGTGGCTTTCACATATTTTCCCAAGGTACACCTTGCAGATTTGTTTATGCAAGAAGTGCCCATAGAAGCCCGGTAAGCTCTAGCGGTATCTTTAAGCTCCATGGTGGTGGTAATCTCTGTCACCACGGCTCGCCTCATCATCCCGGCTCACCACTTCTCTTGCCTTGCATGCCATTGTTGCGCAGCCATCTACTTGCAACTGATAAAGGTTCTTGACTCGAACCCCTATCTTCCGGGTCTCTCCAATTGTCTTACTGCGCAGGAAAGCCTTTCCCTCGCTGAAGACCACATCATACCCTTGTCTTCCAACATCGCCACAGAGATTATATTCTTCATCAATCCTGGAACATGCAATACTTCCTTCAATACGAAGGGTTTACCAGAATCCCTCTCAAAGGAAATGGTACCGATACCGGTCGCACTGTATCTACCATCATCGCCCATCTCGATGTGCACTCCAAGATCTTTTCACTCAGATAAAGCAAATCCTGATCTCTGTCATGTGAAATGACGCACCCACTATCAAGAGAACCATACCAGTCCCATCACACTTGAGACCAAGCATGCGATCAGTGAAAAATCCAGCTCAAACTGTGAGGCTAAGGCCTCTCCAGCTGCAGATCCAGCAACCTGCTTATTTTTCTTCTTCTTGCGGACAATTTGTGGCATAATGTCCGTGTTGGTGACAGTGAAAACACTTCACCTTGGACATGTCCTGCTTCTTGCCTTTCGCACCGGAATGAGAAGTTTTCTTGCTCTTCCCTTCTTTGCTTTAAGTAAACAAGCGCCAATTTTCTTCATCGTATACCCGATGAAGATCCGTCCCCGGTAGTCCGCCTTATCTCCTTCGCATGAGATCCGCCCAAAGTCGCTCCCATCTCGCAACTTCTCCCGACCATTGACAGAGTCCCCGATAGAATGTCAACTCTTTCGAAAGACCAAGGAGAGCCGTGTCCACCCTTTCTCATCGACAAATACCCCCCCACTTCCCAACAGCTCATCCCCGCATTGAGTGAACTTCAACTTCGTGAGGTATTTGGCGATACTGTCGCCTTTCTCCATCTTAATGTTTCTGAGCTTATCCTTGAGCGCTAGCTTCCTTTGGTCGCTCCTACTATGGAATAGATCTGTCAATGCTTTCCACATCAAATATGGAGAAGATTTTCCATGCAGGCTAGATACAATGTGATCCTTCACGCCCTACAACAGAATCCTTCGACATTTCACCATCTTCTTTTGCCAAGCCTCGACTTCAGCAGGATCAGTGGGCTTTTGGACATCCATATCTACGAACTCCTTCAGTACATTATCTTCTAATACTGCCTCTATGCGATCCTTCCATGCAACATAATTCGAACTGCCTTCAAGAGCATATTCGAGTCGCAAACCGTTGAAAGACATTTTCAACTCCGACACCAAGAAAACAAACTGTTGCAAAATTCGAATTCCAAACTCAAAAACTCAACTACTTCTGGATCTGTGAGAACAAATTATTTCTAGCACAGAGATCGACTGCAAAAGAGATGATCGGAGTATATCACCTTTCAAAGAAAGGATGGATCCAAGAGGCTACCTGGCCTGCTATAGACTGTCTACTGAAATAATTGTAATCACTGTAATAGATCTCGATGATCAATTCTCTCGCTTTGATACCATGTAGAAATTTGTTGAATAATGAAGATTTATTCACCGAGATTATCCTGGTCACACACTAATTCAAATTCATGCATAACACATAACCTCTTCTACAATTGATCATCAATATGCGGAAATAGAAAGCAGTCACATGCGCTCATTAAAACATAATCAAGCACACATATCCACACAGTATGTAATGGGGAAAGCTTATAGCTGAAAACCCCCAGTTATTTTGTATATTATAATAGAAGAGAACATGTAATAATCTCAAAAGATAATACCTCACAAGTACTTAGCATCGTTCTCCAAAAGTTACACACAAACTAGCCTTGCTTTGAACAAGTCACAGTTCAAAACTCATCCAACTATTTGCAGCCCCCCCCCGCTCTATCATGTTAAATCCGTGTTGGTCTAATGAGAGATCCAAGCTCGAATCTCCTTGGCTTCAACCGCGCAATCCTGGGAAATCTCCCTCCAATGCTTGTGCAAATCTCATGCACAATCGATGTCGCCACTGATAGCAACCTACCTTTCATCTACCTCTTCCACCGGTCTTCACCGAACTGTCCATGCACCGTAGTAAATCGATGTGTTCTTGAGTTGAATAATGAGTTAATAATTAGTGAATTAAATAATATTTAATTCACTCCACTCATATCTAGTGTATTAGCCGCTTAAAACTAAATACAACTAGTTCAAATTAAGTTAACGAACACAACTCCACCAACTGTCTCATCAACTCCACCAAAACTCTGCCACATGAGTCTAACTGAAGTCAACCATGCATGAGCTCACCAAACCCCTAGGAATAGCGTAATTCCTTCTGTCAGGTGCATGGGCCACATCCGTAGCTCCAACTGAAGTGCTGCAAGAGGATAAACTAAAGTTTATAGTCCAAATATTATTAAGGGTAAATAATATTTGACTGACCTATTTTTAGACAGGCAGTCTAAAAATAGACTTCGACCTGTATGTCTAAAAATAGAGGTCCATCTATTTTTACCAACTCGACCAATCATCCAAGAATAGCATACCGCAACTCCTAGACCATGCTCCATATGTCTAAAAATAGACATAGTCTAAAAATAGACTTTGCGCCAAAAATAGCCTGCGGGCCCACTTAGTGAAGGCGACTTCATTTCACTAAGCTCCATCATCTTGTTGCATTTTCAACAAAAATTACGCATCATGCATAATATCAAAATAGAATGACAACAAGGATTAATGACGCAGTTCGTCCCTCCTGGACTATGTCTCCGGGTCTGCTTCAAAAGTGTGCGACCATTGTATTAAGAAAGCCGAGAGAAAAGGAATACATTGATTTTTCAACTGACAAGCGCCAAACAACACTACTGAAAATGTAGTAGGAAATTCTCCTGAACAAGCTTTTCAAATACTGTCTCTTTACTTGAATAGGCCTTAAGTTGGCCAAGAAAGTCTTGTGATGATCAGCACACTCTGACTAGTGAATTGAAGCATTTTGGACCTCTACACAAAAGTAGATGGACTGAGTTTTGATGTTTGAAGTGGACCTCGATGCACAACAGCAAACTTCAAATTTGAATGTAAGAAAGAATTAGAGCTCTCCTTCTCCACAATTTCCTGCAAAAACAAAACTCTCTACAATGTACTCTTAATGCTCTTCAAAAACACTTCTCCTTAATTATTCTTGAGACCTCCTCCATCCCCTTCAAAACATCTTTGTCTTCTTAAATAGGATGAGGGGAAAAATGGCATTAAACCAATCCATACCTATTTTTCTATCTTCATGCATCAAAGATTATGGTTCATTTGGTTTAATGTGAATTCCATGTTTAGGTAATGAATTAATGAACAATATCCTATCAAGACCTATTTTAGACTTTACATAAGTCTTGATGCTTCCTCGAGATTATCCAAATCACAATTGGATATAGGTTGAGCTTTGAAGTTTTTGATGACCTCGAGTTATATGACACCTAAGGTCTTAGGGATAAGGTATGCATTTACATCAGCGCCATTTCTTATGCAAAAGACCCAAAATAAACTTTAGGATATAATTTTATCCCTGACGGTCAGTCCAAACAATGCGGAAATGGACTGTCGGCATGTGAACAGATCTTTCTGGTGGCTACATCTGTAGTTAGGTATGACAGCTACGGTTTATCTCCTCCGCAACGTTCACATGAAAATATTCGACGGTTTCGGCTACGGTTTAAACCCGACGGTTAAGCTAAAATATGCAGAGAAGAATCAGTCTTCATGTGAATAGGTGGGATTTAAACTGTAGGCGGCTATCTTTGTGGTTGGATCCGGTGGTCATGGTCATGGCTTATCCCTTAACTTCCGCCACATTCACATGTGAATCCCCGACAATAGTGGTCAACTGTTTAAGCTGGTGACTTAACTCCACGGTGACATTTTCCGCTGTGGTTAGCTCTGTTCACAAAGATTTCCAAAATCCGACGCGGTTAATCCTTACGGTTTAGTTTTTTTAAACATTAAATTTTATTTGTAATGTTTTATTACATGGCCGAAAGGTTTATTACATAGTTTAATACCATGCACCTTAAGTTCTAGACTTATATTAATATTTAGAACTTAGGCTTTAGAACTAGGACTTTAGCGCTAGGTTTTAGGATTAGTCCTTTTACATTATTTCACCTTAGGATTTTAACCTTAGGCTTAAAATTAGGAATTAGACCTAGGCATAACCTTTTTGTGTTATTCTTTAGGCATTTTAGGATTTAGTCTTTAACAAATGTTTTTAAGACTAATCACTAACATTTTCGCTTAACACTAACACTTAGCATTTGCTGAATTAAACTTATAGTGCTAACGCTTAGACTTAGGATTGTTTTTCCTTAGGTCTTTACATGGATTTAGCACTTTACAGTTCTCATCATGACTAATGCTCTTTAATGTTTCATTGTCACAGATCAACACAACTCAATATGACGATTACGACATTTTGGGCTTCAATTCATGAAGAGAAAAATAGTGATGAATGTTGTCGAAGTCACTAATGTTGATATTGAAATTGACGACGAACATGTTGAACTAAATTCCTGCACATAGTAAGAATGTTGCATGTAACCATCTTGGTCGCTTCCCAATTTTGACAAGATCCTGCTGATGACTTGAGTCAATGAACCATTGCTTATAAGACCTTCTTGGTCAATGCAATTTCGACACAACCTGTTTATTACAAAAATCGATGACTAATTACTTATAAATTTCCATCTTGGCGATTTTGTAATTTCGACAGAAAACTTCATGATCCAAATTGGATCAATATTGCTGCTACACGTCACTACCCCTTGCACCAAATTATTCTTCCAGGATCTTCCACACTTCTTTGGAATATGTAGCTTTTGCTACCTTGCACAAAACTGTTTCATCCATTGTTTGTTGAATGAAACTCAAAACCAAGGCATCGTTCGCCTCATCATGGGGGTTAATATTCCTCATAATATCATACCACAAATATTTGCAACATAGGTAAGTTCTCATCTTAACATACAAAATTTCAAATTTCTTTCGAGGAAACATAAGAGGTGGTACCAAAATCACTGTACACCAATCAACCTCAATCTCTTCTCTATCTTCTACTAAACTTCTCAGTTCCTCGGTTGCAACGCGAACCTCTCTAAACATGACAAAAATCCATTAGGGGAATTTTGAGGTCTAAAATGGGCCTCCTAAGAAAGTTATAAAATAATAATGGAAATAACAAAATAAGATTAGATTACATCATCAAATTTTAGAGGGAAAAAGGAAAAAACTATTTTTTCAACTCGTATTTTCATCTTATCTCCCAAATTGTTTACTCAAATTTTGAGCGGGAGTTCTCGTTGGATGCAAAATTTAATTCCTCATCCAAGGAGTACCATGTTGCATACTTTTGATGGACCCTGGTATACGAAAAATGAGAAATACATGAAAAAAGTGATTGCAAGGAGTACCCATGTTGCAATCACGTTTTTCATGTATTTCTCATTTTTTGTGTAGCAAAGTCCGTCGAAAGTATGCAAGATGGGTACTCCTTGAATGAGGAATTAAATTTTGCATCCAACGAGTACTCCCGTTTGAAATTTGAGTAAAAACTTTGGGATATAAGTTGAAAATACGAGTTGAAAAAGTAGTTTTATTATTTTATTATTTTTTTTTATCTTTTTACCTTTTTACTTTAAAAAATGGTGAATCATCCTCAATGGTTGACATCATCATCTTGAATCCTACTGGTTCTTATTAAGTTTGTTTTGGTTGCACATTTTTTTAAGAGGCCCATTTTAGACCTCAAACTTCCCCTAATGTTCGCCTCTTCTTTTCGATTCATTTTCTTAATTTATTTCAATTGTGCTTTGCAACCCATGATTGTTGTCTTTCTTATGTCTTATGGTTGTTTCCCTATTGCATGAGGTTTGCTACCATATCACTCTAAAAAAAATATGATTTTCAATATGCACCCCGTATGGCATAATCTTCACCCAAACCATTGTCAAAGAAAACACAAGATTTCTAAGTTTGGATTGAATGATATATGATAATTCATCAACAAAAGAGCCAACCAAAGCAGAAACCTAGGCCATTAATAATATATTATGATTAAAATGGAAAGGAAATCCTCCAAAATCACATAGTCAGCGAAACTTAATGTGCAAAGCAAGTGACATCCAAAATCAAGTGACATCCAAAATGGTACCCAACCTAAAAACAAGTTAGATGTTGATAAATTTGTTCAACCCTTTAAAAAAATTTAGAATCAAGTGACATTCAAAATGGTACCCAACCTAAAAACAATTTAGTTACTGATAAATTTGTTCAACCCTTTAAAAAAAAATTAGAATCAAGTGACATCCAAATGATACCCAACCTAAAAACAAGTTGGTTTAAAAAATAAATTGGGTAGATTCTATGGGCCTCATGCCAATTAGAAATTGAGAAAGTTTTAATGGACAATTTTAATATTTAATATTTAAAATTAAATTGATTATTATATTTAAAAATATAATTTCAATAATGAAACAATATACTATTATAAAAATTATATCATTACATTTAAACGAAGAAACACCAAAAAAAATCTCCTTTTCAAATTATGCCCTTGCCTGAGGACCGATAATCTAAACAAGCCGTAGTTTAATCAGAAAACTTTTTGACCATTTTGGGTGGATGTTTTGAGTATTTAAATCTATAATTTGACTATTTAAAAAAGGTTTACAGATCTATTTTTGTATTGAGAAATATAATTTAAATAATAGAATTAAAATCTTAGAATGTAGTAGTTTAAATTACACTACTCTAAACCTAATTAGAATGTAGTAGTTTAAATTACACATGTTTAGTTGTAAAAATTTATTAGTGTTTTAATTAGAATTATCTGTGGCCTTTCTCTTAGGTGGAGCAATTTAATAAGAAACTCCAAACTCAATTAGTTAAAGACCAATGAGAACCAAGATTTTAATAAGAAACTTATTTTAATAAGAAACTCTAAATACAATTAATTTAGGACTAAAAAGTGCATAAAAAAAACTCCAAACACAATTAATTAAGGACTAAAGAGCACAAAAAATATTAATATATTCAAAATATAAATTTAATAAAATTATATTAATAATAAATTAACAAAAAAATCTTCAATATTTCAATTGATTGTGAATATATTATTAAGATAAGCTTCATGAATTTTTGTTAGTAAAAATGAACATTTAACCTGTATTTATTTTTTTATTTGTGAAATTCATAATTTCAAATATTTATTTAAAAATATCAAAATAATATATATTAGTGATTATATATCAAATGAAATTATAAAGATAGATTAGTTTCTGAATTATATTATTTTTATTTAATTAAAAGAACAAAAAACTAATCATTAAAATACTACATAGTATTTAATGTTTATCATATTTATATATCTAAAACTATAACTATAACTCAGTTTATTTTTGAAACATTGTTTGGTTTGAATTTTTTGAAAATATTATTTTCACACATAAACCCATATCATATCATTCTTACACCATAACCAAATAAAACACTTGGTCATTCAACTTCCATAAAACATCCATTCTGCTTTAGATTTAAAAAAATAACCGAACCTTTCGTTTTCTTTTAGGACCCCATAACTTTTGCAGTACTGAGTGATAATCATAAATCATATTCATGCATCAAGTTCTACACATTTGTGGTTCAGTGCAAAATTATTATTTGTAGTACTGAGTGATAATCATAAATCATATTCACTGCAAAATTATTATTTGTATTGACAACACCTAGCTTGGAACATTATTACATTATCATCCACAACTTTGATAGGTTTATTGC
>CM076580.1:575299657-575497243 GCA_034641835.2 Pinus albicaulis
GACGACTACAAATTGTTAGTGTTATTTGAAACTTGGTGGCAGAGTATGCATGACCAATCACACATTGGAAATGCACATTGTACTTTTCACATGCGATAAAGGTGGTATTGGTCGCAGTTTAGGCACTACAAGGAAAATACCCTCTAGCAGAGGTTATAAAGGAGGTTTTTAGTTTTATAAAATTGGCCAAAATTATCAAAATAACATTTGCTACAACATCCATTTATGGTTATGGAGGTTTTGGCGGAGCTTTTAACGGAAATTAAACACAAATAAAAAAAAATGGGTGGCCGAAGGTTGTTGTGGATGTTTTTTTCATCGGTGTGCTACTCAGGATTTAACGCACTGGTGCGTACATGTAGCAGGCACCCCGGGGCGGTCGAAGGAGAATGCACCAGGCCTTTAAGGTATAAAACCGCACCGAGCATAGTATTGGTGATACAATGCACGAGGCCGTTCTAATTGGCCTTGGGATTTGTGTGGTGCCCATAGGTCGTATCAACGCATCAATGCATAGACTTATAGAAATGCACCAGTGTGCTTTATCACACAAATGCACCGAGATTTATAATTGGTATTGGTATTCATGCGGTGCCCATAGGTCATACAAATGCATCGGTTCGTATAGACACATAAACACCCCGGTGCGTAGTATCACACAAATGCACCGAGATTTATAATTGGTATCGATATTCGTGTGGTGCCCATAGGTCGTACAAATGCACCGGTGCGTATAGACACATAAACGCCTCGGTGCGTAGTATCACACTAACGCACCAAGATTTATAATTGGTATCGGTATTCATGCGGTGTCCATAGGTCGTACAACGACAATGGTGCGTATCGACACATAAACACACCGGTGCACCGTACCGTACAAACGCCTCGATATTTTTAATTGGTTTTGGTATTTGTGCGGTGCCCATAGGTTGTAAAAACGCACCGGTGCTCTTAAGAATACAAACACACTAGTGTACAGTAACTGACATTCACCGGTTTTCATTTTATATTTTTTAGAAACATCGATCTGTGACAGTGAAATTATTGTGATTGTTTTAAATTCATTATTCATCAAAAGTCGACACATCTTATAACAATAATCATATTATTTAAATTTTTATTAATGCATTTGAATTTGATGTTTGGATTAATTTGTTATATTATATCATAATTATTGTGGTTTTTTAAAATTCATTATTCATCAAAAGTCGACACATATATATCTTATAAAAATATTCATATGAATTAAATTTTTATTAATGCATTTGAGAACAACAATGGAGAACACAATAGCGACAATGGAGAATGCAATAGAATAAATTAAAACATATTTTATAATATATATATATATATATATATATATATATATATATATATATATATATATATATATATATATATAAGACATTCTTTGTCATACAAAATGGGACAGTTATTGATATCCCTTTGCCTTTCAATTGGGACACTATGTCCATTACATTAAAGAAAATGTCTGATTTCACAGACATATTTCAAAAAATACAACGCCTTGCTTTGATCTCCAAACATAGTGATCATCATTCTTTGCTTGAACTGCTATCACTGCTAGAGCTACTTCCATGAATTGGGTTATTTTCAAGAATGTTTTGTTCACGGTGTTGATTGTTTTCTTCTTCTTCACCTTCCATCTACAAACATAAAAATAAACTGTAATGAGTGTACATAAATTGGTGAGAATAATGAAAATTGCAATATTAAATAATATACATCAATGTAAATCGAAAAGAAATAACGTACCATTGCAACAATTGACTCATAAACTATACACATTCTTTCAAAACCATGTAACATGCCATATTTCAAGATTTCATCTGTTGGCGCAGTTCCATACTTTGTTTCCTGCAAGTTTTATACCCCATAACAAATCATATATTTAATATAATTTTTTTATTTTTTTAAAATTTTTTTATTTTATTTTTTATTTTTTTTCTATTAATTATAGACAGAGCTAAGCAAAACAAGATCGATAGATGCTTACAAATTCCACAATTAAGTTCTGATATGCCAACATATACTCACAACCCATATTTAACCCAATTTCAATCAATTCCTCTGATGGTTTTTCTTTGTATGTTAGCACGTGTTTGAAGACATCCAATGATGATTTTTGTAAAACAACTTAAAAAATACAAAAATGAAATCTAGTTAAGTTGTTATAAGGAAGTAAAAATTACTCACAAACTTAGATATCAACCATTTTCTTCCTTGTCGTCTTGTTTTATGTGTTGAATGGGTTCATATAGTTCAAAAATAATATTTTTTGTAAAGAATTTACGAAGAACTTTCCTTTTTTTCTTTTCTTGATCTGTTATCAGTATTTTTGTTATTTGATCTCTTGTCAGTCATTTCTTTATCAATCTCATATCATTCATTAATATATTTATAAATAAATTGTCAAATTTTCAAGTAAAACAAAAATCTCACGAAACCGGTACGCCATTCATGGTGTACGCACCGACGCCGGTGCGTGGGTGTCTTCGAAACACACCACACAAACAATATAATAGACCGTACGGTGCTCTATGTCAACAAGGAGCACTGGTGCATTACATGTCAATCACTGCACCGATCAACCATGATAAAATAATAAAAATCGTCTAGTGTTAGTTTTTGTAGCATAAACCAGTGTCATATTTTATATATGGCGCACCGATAAATTAATTTTTAAATTTTTTATCACATTACTTTCGTGGTGTGCTTGTACATTATAGAGCACCGGTGTGGTAGGTTACACCGGACGCACCAATAAAAAATAAAATCAGTTTTTTTTTTTTAAATTCACGTAAGGGCCGACATGGATTGGGATCCAACTATGCAAATCGTCCTGTCGGTTGGATGTCTTAGCTCTATATTTAGCAATAAAAACTCTATAAATCTAAATTGAAAAGACTTAATTCTGAAATCATAGAAAGAGGGAGAAGAAAGGGCATAAACAAAAAGAATGTAGGGTTTGTATATTTTGAAAGTGTCTTTTTTTTTTTTTTTCTTTTTCTTTCCGAAACAGAACGTTCGTGGTGCGCCATAATGAAATAGCACACTGGCTGCATATTTTACAAATGGCGCACCGAGAAAATATATATATATATATATTTTTAATTTCTTATCACAGTAATTTTGCGGTGCGTTGGGATAATAGAGCGCACCGAGGAGCTCAGGTACACAGGGCGCACCGATAATTTTTTTTTATTTTTAAATTTATGTAAGGGCCGACATGGATTGGGATCCGACTATGCAAGTTGTCCTGTGGGTTGGATGTCTTAGGCTTATATTTAGCAATACAAACCCTATAAATATAAATTGAAAAGCCCTAATTCTGAAATCACAGAAAGAGGGAGAAGAAAGGGAAGAAAGGGAAAGAATGTAGGGTTTGTTTCTAAAATTGATTTCTTTTGGCGAAACAACACGTTCGTGGTGCACCATAATGAAATAGTGCACCGGTGCCATATGTTACATATGGCGCATTGAAAAAAACATATTTTGTTTTTTATCACTGTACTTTCGTGGTGCGCTGGTATAACAAAGCGCACTGGTGAGCTATGCTACGTAGGTCGCGCCGAGGAAAAAAATCTATTTTTTTTTTACATTCATGCAAGGGACGACATGGATTGAGATATGACTATGCAAGTCGTCTCGTGGGTTGGATGTCTTATGACTATACAAACCCTATAAATATAAATTGAAAAGCCTTAATTCTGAAATTACAGAAAGAGCGAGAAGAAAGGGAAGAAACAAAAAGAATGTAGGGTTTTTGTTTCTAAAAATGGATTTTTTATTTATTTTGTTTCTGAAAACTGCAGAAAAAGTAAAAAAAACTGCAGAAAAAGTAAAAAAACAATAAAATTTGATTTTGTTCTTTTACTGCATAAAAAAAATTGCAGAAAAAGTAAAAAAATAATAAAATTTGATTTTTTTTTTTACTGCATAAAAAAACTGCAGAAAAAGTAAAAAAAAACAATAAACTTTACTCACATTGTTTGAAATTCTATGGTACAGGGTTTGAATCACCAGAGGTTTGGAATTCTGATTGCCTGAATACTTCTATTCAAATGTATTTCCTTGCTCCACAGTGCTCTCGTGCTCTATTTGCTCGAGGTATGTATCCTGCAAATCTCTGGCTGGAATTTTTAGCAAAAATAGTGAAATAATGAAAAGTGTTTAATATTTAAGGAAATGTTTTATGGAATTAGATTTTTGAAAATATTTTTCCGCCCATTTTTCAATTTACCGTTTTTTTTTGCACTTAAAGAAAATATAGTTGCGCTTTTTTTATTTGCGGTTATTCGTCATCAAAGCATCCCTTAATCGAACCACACTGGTGCGTTTGGGTATAAAATGGCACCAGTGCACATTACTAAAAATGCACCAGTGCGGTGATTTGTACATTACGCACCGAAATTACATTTAGGTGTGTGCACCAAAATTTATTGTTGTTTTGCTCAAATGCATGGAGAAAATATCATAATTATATGGAATGGAAAATTCTTCAAAATCCAGTTCGTTACATAATATTTCTCAAAGTCCATCGCGAAGTTCTCCCTATCCATCTCGAGACATAATGTTTACTACAGATTTTATTTATATTTTCACTATCTAATTGAATTTATGTTTTTTATCCATGCAGTCAATCATGCACATCTTAATTAAATTTATAATGTATACAAATTTGCAGGTTCATGCAGATTCAACATCGAGTTTAGATGCACAAAATATTCAAACTGCTCCAAAACATCAGAATTTCTTATTAGGAGCTGCATACCGCAAGGCGCATTTGGTAGATGAAAATGGACAACCGCTTCACCCTGCCAATTGTAACAATATTTCATCTTCTAGCCACAATCCCGGGATAATGATCGTAATTATAATTATGATTGTTTGGTATATATATTGATTAATATGTAATTATTTCAACGTCAAACCAATTTATAATCATGCAATATTTTCAATGTGGTTACTAATTGATATCATATATTTTTTACTAATCATGTTCAAATTTTTTTTTTTTAATTATTAGGATTCTAGTGATGATGAATGACCTACCTACCATCTTTCTTTGCACCCCATGAAAATGTCAAATCGAGAGAAGACTGAATTAAGAGAAAAAATCGGAGAGGAATGATACCAAGAATGGTTGAATCAACCACCGATTCAATTCCTGCTACGTCTAGGAATGACTACAACAATAGTAGTTCTTCACAAGATGGCAATGGAGGAAATCAAATAGAGGTTGGTATGGATGATTACTTAAGGGATATGGCTGCCATGGAGACAATGTTTTTAGATGCATTCTAAAACGATGATCAGTTAGGGGATGATACTCATATCGTTGACACCTTTTTCGAAAGCCTTAAATTTTCTTCCACCACCCCTCTCTTTGGACCCTGCGGTAAGTCAAATTCTACCCACTTGGGAACAACGATGTTATTGTACAACTTGAAAGCAAAGTTTAGCTTGTCGAATGCATGTTTCTCGGAACTTTTGAGGTAAGTTACCATAAAGTACTCCCTTATATAAATTTGAAATATAATCAGTACACTGCAATGAACAATACAAATGGTAAATTTTATGAATGTTAATAATTATATCGACATTAATGTACATTTATTAATATATTTTTCCATGATCACCAACTACAGGTTATTCAAAGATAAGGTTCTTTCGAGTGATAATGTCTTTCCCGATAGCTGCGAAGAGGCAAAGAAATTGTTGAAAATGTTGGGTGTTGAGTACATATCATATCATGCATGTCAAAATGATTGTATTATATATAGAGGAGAATATGCAGACAAAGAGATGTGTCTGAAATGTGGGCATGATAGGTATGATAAATAAAAAAATAAGGGTAAATCACGTACTAGTCCTCTTAAGATATTGAGGCACATGCCTATAATCCCAAGGATTCAAAGGCTCTTTCGTTGCAAATAAGTAGCTCTGTTGCAGGGATGACATGCCTCACACAGAAGTGAGTTGGGAGTTATGCGAATCCCAACTAATTCAATAGCCATGAAGCATATAGAGGATACATGGCCCGAAAAATTCAAGGATGAAGTACGAAGTCTATGACTCCGCAGAGCCATGGATGGCATCAACCCATATTCCCTCCATAATACCAACCATTATGTTTGGCCTGTAGTAGTGATCAATAACAATATCCCCCCATGGTTGTCCGTGAAGAATGAACATCTTATGTTGGCTCTCATAGTCTCTGGTATAAGACAAGTGAAGAATATGGATGTCTACTTACAACCACTGGTAGATGAATTGAAGGAATTATGGGATGGAATAAATGTATATGATGTATCAAGACCCATCACAACAGAGAGGATTTTTACATTGTATGGCATATGTTCTTACACGACACATGATTATCCAGGCTTAGGAGTTTGCTCTGGTAAATTACATGTTTAATTTATTGATTTGTTTATATACATAACAATATTTTTTCACATATTAGTTATTTAATTCGTTGTAATATTTGTTCTGATCTTCATGATATTAATTAACATGCCATGCATATTAATTAATGTATACAAATATAATCTTGCAGGTCTTGTAACAAAAGGGTATTTTGGATATAAATGTTGTGGACCTTCTCTGAAATCTAGATGGTCCAAGGACCTATGAAAGCCATTGTATGATCGCTCCAGGGTATTCCTACCAGAAGAACACCCTTACAGAAGAGCAACATCCACTTTCAATGGTAAATGAGAGAGAACCCAAAGGCCTTCAATAATGACACCAGCTGAATGGCTTAGAGCATATGAGAGAGATAAGGAGAAGGAGTTCATAGAAATGTTCGAATCAAATGGGGAGCCTATGTTCGATGATCCAGATTTCTTTGACACCTATGTTGAGAAATTTCCCATTGGGATGAAAAGGAAATCTATCTTTTATGACCTCCCATATTGGGAGCATCTTAAGATTACCCACTTATTAGATCCCATGCATATATTTAAAAACGTTTCATCTTCTTTATGGAGGCACATATCATCAAAACAAAGCGACACATTGGCTGTTAGGAAAGATCTTATTACTTCAAAAACTAAAAGGAAACATTGGCCAAGACGATTAGAAAGTACGGGATCAGAGGTAGGTGCTGGTCCCTCTAATTCATGGTTTTTCAAAGAAGGTGATGTCCCATCGATTTTTAAAAAGGATGATATTTCTTTGGCAAAGGAAGTTATAATGGGTGTGAGGGTGCCAAATTCATATGGGTCTTCACTACGGCGCTGCTTCACCATGGATGACCATTTGTCGGGGTTGAAATCGCATGACCATTTGAATCTTCTAAGAGTACGTATAATGTCAAAAGCATGATTTTATTATTTGTTATATTAATAAATTTTATCCCATGCGGGGATCATAAAACATAACTAATTTTGTATATTATTGCACGTGTTTATAACTTTGCAGTGTCATTATCCTTTGTTATGTGTGGGTCTGTGAAACATGAATTCCCTCAAGACCTAGGACGTGCCATATCTAAATTATCTGCATTTGTATGTTGGATCACGTCAAAGGAGATTCATGTGGCTAGCATTCCATGGTGGCGTCGAGAGATAGTTGAGATTGTTTGTATGATTGAGAATGAACTGCCGACGAGTTTCCTGGACTTACAGGTTCATCTTCTAATCCACCTAATAGATGAGGTTGAATTATTTGGGGTGGTTTCTTGTCGTTGGATTTTCTTCTTAGAGAGGTGCATGAAGAAATTAAAAGGTTTTGTTCGACAAAGGGAAAAACTCGAGGGGTCTATGGCAGAGGGGTACATATCGTATGAGTCTTTCTATTATGCCAGTGAGTACATCAAGCAGATCGACAACAGACCAAGTGCGGTGATTTGGGACGATGAAATGGATGAAGACAAAAGAGAAGGGGAGTTGCTCCAAACGAGTGGAAAAAAGCGCTTGATAAAGATTAAGCGACTTATAATTTTTCAAATTTACAAAAAGTAATTAATATTTATGTTGAACTTCGATATAATGTGTATTTTGATCTCTATGTACTATATAATGTTGGTTTGATTTCATCAGCGAATACAGAAATTGAAGCAATCAATAAATTCTTTCTTCACAATTCTGAAGCAACACAACTGTGGGTCGCATTGTACGAACAAAAGAGGATGAAATGGGATAGTGATAGGAAAGAATTCAGATGGTTGAATGGTAGAAGTGTGCCTTATCTCTATCATTTAAAATAAAATATGCCAAAAATATGCCCCAACAGTTGGGTTGCTGACCAGGTCAGAGATAAATACGGTGCTACCGGTTGTTACCCGCATGCTGAAGAGGATGCACTAAATGTAGGGATTGGGTGCATCATCTTGGTAATAATATTTTTAATTTATATGTAAATTTTAAACTTATATTAAGACATCTACATTTCATATTTTAACTATTGGGTTATGATACGAGACATGACACTATGATTTTTTTAAATTTTTTATAATAGCTTCATTTGTTCCCATCTATATGGGCATATGGACACCATTTTCACACAGAAAATGCCGATGCTGGAAACATCACACAAGACTGTGGAGTGGAAGTCGAGTTCGATCAATCTAGTCGATCTAGCCACCGTGATCAAAACCTAGTATGTGAGACATTAGATTACGTCGTAAAGATACAAGAGATCATTGAAGTGGATTTCTCTTCTTTCCAATGTGTTATTTTTAGGTGCAAGTGATGGGACACCTTTGATCAGAATAATGTAAAGGAAGGTCGTGATAGTAGGCTGATATGTATCAACTCTAGAAATTAGATGTGGGATGAAGCTAAGGAGCCCTATGTTTTCCCTAAACACTGCAACCAGGTGTTTTTTTACCCAGATGTGTTGGATATGGATTGGTGCTTCGTATTGACACTTAACCCTAGATAAAAACATAGTTTTGAGAACAATAGTGTTATCATGCCATGCGAGCTGGAAGATAAGGAGGGTGATCATGAGAACCGAGAGTGATATGGTACATGTGTTATTTCATCAATATTTATACTTTTTAAGATGGGTTTTTTGAAACATTATAATATGTATTTTGAATTAACTGGTAATTTGCATTGTGTTAATGTTAAAATCAATAATTCACTTGATAATTTGAAATTATGTTGATCTCAAAAACAATGGCATATTGTATAAATTAGTTCTTTTTTTTGTATCTAAGATCATAATAAAATAATGATAATTCTAAAGTACATGAATTTATTTGCATTATTTTCTAAACTTTATTATGTTGAAATGAATCATATTATTCTAGATTTATTATTTTACAATTATTTAAAATTTACAAATTTACAAATTTAAAAATTTAAAAAAATTCATTCCGCATTAATACAATTAAAATTTTACAAATATTTTACATACAATTAGAATTAGAATTAGAATTAGAATTATACAATTTCACATACAATTACAATTACAATTTTAGAATCTTACATACAATTACAATTTTACAATTGCAATCAATTTAAAATTTTACAAATATTTTACATACAATTAGAATTAGAATTACAATTTTACAATTTCACGTACAATTACAATTACAATTACAATTTTAGAATTTTACATATATACAATTACAATTTTACAAATTTACATATATACCATTACAATTACAATTTTAGAATTTTACATACAATTAGAATTACAAATATTACAATTTTACAATATCATGATCATTTAGTATTAAATTAATTAATAAACATCATGTTCATGATAACCATCGTACAAACATCATATTTGACTAAAAAACACATTCAAAATCGCTAACATCATCGTGATCATGATCATCTAACAAAACACCATTAACATTATATATTAACATGATCACAACACAAACATCAAATATACATCTCATGTCAAATAATTCATGCTATCATCACATACACATCTATACATGAGGCGCCACATTAAATGCACATATCTAACATGACCTAACAATATACACATCATGATGATCACCAACATGTAAATTAAGTACAACTACAACATGAACATAAAATACATGGTCCATATATATATAATTGAATATGTTAAAAATATACAACTGTAATATAAATGTCATGGGTCAGCTGGTGGTAGTACAACATCAATATCAGTACTAGTGGAGGCCTGCTCAGTCAATGGTGCAGCCTCGATGATCAATTGTCCAGCCTTCTCATGATCATGAGTACTGATGGATGCTGTAGGCTGCTAACTAGACGTGGCCGATGGTCTGGCCTCATCTCCATGATGACTGCTTCTGGATGCTAGTGGAGGCTTATACTCATCTAACATGGCACGAGGTGAATGATCATGAGATGAAGAGTCGCTGCTCGTGGACTATCCATCACCTGCTGCGTCTCGACCACGCCTATAATGTTCAACATTCCTCGTCAGTCACGTAAAAGATGTCATAACTCCTATGACATGCTGCATCAAGCTGTACATGTCACGCGGCATGCCTCTCCACATACATGTGCTTTATCATTGACCTCTATGTCTCTGTAATGAGCGGGCCTGATGCCCGCCTCAACAATCAATGCACTGAGTTGGTCGCCCAACTCCATCTAGTATCTAGCATCAAGTCGACCGTGCCTAGCACCGGCCTCCTGATGATCCTCGACATCTGGCATGCCTTGATCATCATTACGATCCACACCTGGATCATGTGGTCGTGTCGGCATCTCCTCGCCATCAAAAGAGCCAATGTCTACAAAATATATACAAGTACACAATAATAATTACACAATTTAATAAAAACAAGTTAAAGAACATGCTAGAATAAATTTAAATATATAAAACGGTAATATTACCTCTATCATCTAGTGGTTCATCAGTTGTGAAGAGGATTTTGGCACACCCTCTCCAATCCTGTTGAAAATGGCAACAAGAAAGCAGGTGAAGGAGGCCTCCTGAAACATCTTTCCCAATCCTAGTTGAAAGTGATCACCTAAACCTAGGTGGGGACCACACCTATTGATTTTTGTCGAAAGAGTCTATTTTTAGACTATGTCTATTTAGACATATGGATCATGGACTGGGAGCTGCAGTATGCTATTCTTGGAGGATTGGTCATGTTGGTAAAAATATATGGACCTCTATTTTTAGCATTTAGGTCGAAGTCTATTTTTAGACTGACGGGCTAAAAATAGAACAGTCAAATATTATTTACTGTTAATAATATTTGGACTCTAAACTTCAGTTTACTCTCTTGGAGCACTTTAGTTTGACCCCCGGATGTGGGGCATGCAGCTACCAGAAGGATTTACACTTTTCCTATGGGTTAGGTGAGCTAATGCATGGTTGACTTCAGTTAGAGCTCAAGTGGCGGAGTTCGGTGGAGTTGATGCGACAATTGATGGAGATGGTGTTCTGGTTAACTAGTTGAACTAGTTGTATTTAGTTTAACTGGATAATACACTAGAGATGAGTTGGGTGAATTAAATATTATTTAATTCACTAATTATTAACTCATTATTCAACTAAAGAACACATCGAGTTTAACTCGGTGCATGGACGGTTCGGTGGCGACAAGTGAAGAGGTAGATGAAAGGGTTGAGTTAGCTATCGGTTGCGACATTAGTTGTGCCTATGATTTGCACTACCTTGGAGAAACTACCAATAGGAAATTGCGCGATTGGAGCAATTGAGATTAAACTTGGATCTCTATTTAGACCGGCTTTGTTTGCGCAATAGGCGAGAAATTAGTGGGTGTGTTTTGAACCCGAGACTTGTTCAAAACCAAGCTAGATTGTGAGTAACTTCATGAGAGAGTACTGAGTACTTGTGAGGAGTATTGTACTTTATTGGTTACTTGATTTCTCCATTATAATATACACAATAGCTGCGAGGTTTTCAGCTATAGGCTTTCCCCATACATTCTGAGTTAATGTGTGATTGATTTGATGTGAGATTGCTTCTGTTATTTCCGCATGTGACAATTAATCGTAGAAGAGATTATGTGTTATGCATACAATTCGAAATTGATGTGTAATCGGGTTAATCTCCATTGAATAAGTGATTTATTCAGAAAATTTCTACATGGTATCAGAGCTATTGAAGCAAAGATTGATCATCACAGTGATTACAAACTTATTTCGGTAGACAGAGTCTGCATGCGGGCCAGGTAGCCTTTGGATCCATCCTTTCCTTTGAAAGGTGATATATCCAGTAAATGCCCTTGCAGTTGATCTCTATGCTAGAAATAATTTGTTCTCACAGATCAAGAGCGATTGAGCTTTGAGTTGGAATTCGAATTTTGCAGTAGTTTTGTGTTCTTGGTGCCGCGGCGAAAATGTCTTTCAACGGTTTGCGACTAGAATATGCCTTAGAAGGCAGTTCGAATTATGTTGCATGGAAGGACCACATGGAGGTTGTATTATATGATAATGGGCTGTTGGAATTCGTGGAGAAAGATATTCCAAAGCCTACTTCTAATGATGTTCCTGTTGTGGAAGCCTGGCGAAAGAAACAAGCAAAATGTCGAAGGATCCTGTTGGAGGGCGTAAAGGATCACATTGTATCCAGCCTGCATGGAAAGGCTTCTCCATATTTAATGTGGAAAGCTTTGACGGATCTATACCAAAGCAAGAGTGATCAAAGGAAGCTGGCGCTCAAAGATAGACTCAGGAACATCAAGATGGAGAAAGGCGACAGTATCGCCAAATACCTCACGAAGTTCACTCAATGCAGAGATGAGCTGGGAAGTGTGGGGGTGACTGTCGAAGATGAGGATATGGTGGACCTGGCTCTCCTTAGTCTTCCGAAGGCTTGGCATTCATATCAAGATAGTGTCAATGGTCGGGAGAAGTTGCCAGGATGGGAGCGACTGTGGTCGGATCTCATGAAAGAGGAGATCAGGAGGACTACCAGGGACGGATCTTCATCAAAGGTATCTGATGAAGAATATTGCGCTTTGGCTGCCAAAGCAAGGAAGGGGAAAGGCAAGGAGAAGGCTTCTTAATCCGGTGCAGATGGTAAAGAGCGTGACATGTCCAAAGTGAAGTGTTTTCACTGTCACGATCATGGACATTACGCCACGAATTGTCCACAAAAGAAGAAGAACAAGCAGGCTACTGGAGTTGCAGCTGGTGAGGCTCTTGCCTCGCAATTTGAGCTGGACTTCTCATTGATCGCATGCATGTTGTCTAGTGCATTGGGATCGGGGTGGTATATTGATAGTGGCGCTTCCTTTCACAAGACAGGAGATGCAAATCTTTTCAGTGACTTGGTGGAGAAAGGTCTCCAGATGCATGTTGAGTTGGGCGACGGTGGACGATACAATGCGACCGACATTGGTACCATAACCTTTCAGAGGGATTTAGGTAAAATCATTCTTTTACAAGATGTATTGCATGTACTAGGTCTAACAAAGAATTTGATCTTAGTCGCAATGTTAGAGGATAAAGGGTATGAAGTTGTCTTCAGAGAAGGAAAAGTTTTCTTTCGGCACAAGGCAACGGGACAAGTCAAGAAGGTTGGGATTCGGGCAAAGAATATCTACAGAATTGAAGTAGATGGGATGTCTACAGAGCTTCCTACTGTTGGGAAGCGGAAGGAAGACATGCAACTGAAGCTTGAGAGGGAGCAAGTGTTGCATGCAGGTGAGAAAGACATGCAATTGAAGCTTGAGAGGGAGAAAGTTTTGCATGCAGGTGAAAGTGAACCTCAAGAAGTGGAGCAGCCACAAGAGGATCATAGAGTGGGAGAAACCACTCATGCAGAGAAATTTCATGCCAGACGGGCAGAGGGAGTGCATGCAGCTATACCACCAGGTGAGAGGTGGGGCGACATGCATGATTAATCCCATGAGGAGATTTCTAGGCAGGATTCATGAGATGGTGTGGATCTCATGGATTGAACCTGGCTACGAGGTGCCCACAGCGCAGTAGTAGCAAGATCAGTTGGAGTGATGCAAGCAGATCAAAGTGACAGTGTCGGATACTGGAGCGCGGATCAGAGTTGACAGCAAGTGCAAGAGTGCATGGTTGCAAGAGTTCAACAACGCAGTGGTTCCTGATGACATGTGCAGTTGGCCAAGAAGAATTC
The DNA here is from genome assembly GCA_034641835.2 of Pinus albicaulis. Taxonomy (NCBI): domain Eukaryota; kingdom Viridiplantae; phylum Streptophyta; class Pinopsida; order Pinales; family Pinaceae; genus Pinus; species Pinus albicaulis. The sequence continues at coordinate 575,313,716 of CM076580.1, forward strand.
GAAGAATTTGATGATAGATGCTAGATACATCAAGACTGATTGAGTTGTTTGGAGCCTATTTAGTTTCAGAGGAGTTGCAGAGCAGATGCATGGAGTTGCATGGCGCTTGTGAAGGTTGCAGGGTGAATGCATGGAGTTGCATGTCGCATGCAATGAAAGTCCTTTATTTTTGAGAGGGAGTGTTGAAAATGGCAACAAGAAACAGTGAAGGAGGCCTCCTGAAACATCTTTCCTGATCCTAGTTGGAAAGTGATCACCTAAACTAGGTGGGGACCACACATGTGATTTTTGTCGAAAAGTCTATTTTTAGACTATGTCTATTTTTAGACATATGGATCATGGACCGGGAGCTGCAGTATGCTATTCTTGGAGGATTTGTCATGTTGGTAAAAATAGATGGACCTCTATTTTTAGCATTTAGGTCGAAGTCTATTTTTAGACTGGCGGGCTAAAAATAAAATAGTCAAATATTATTTACCCTTAATAATATTTGGACTCTAAACTTCAGTTTACTCTCTTGGAGCACTTCAGTTTGACCCCCGGATGTGGGGCATGCAGCTACCAGAAGGATTTATGCTTTTCCTATGGGTTAGGTGAGCTAATGCATGGTTGACTTCAGTTAGAGCTCAAGTGGTGGAGTTCGGTGGAGTTGATGTGACAGTTAATGGAGATGGTGTTCTGGTTAACTAGTTGAACTAGTTGTATTTAGTTTAACTGGCTAATACACTAGAGATGAGTTGGGTGAATTAAATATTATCTAATTCACAAATTATTAACTCATTATTCAACTAAAGAACACATCAGTTTAACTCAGTGCATGGACAGTTCAGTGGCGACAAGTGAAAGAGGTAGATGAAAGGGTTGAGTTAGCTATCAGTTGCGACATTAGTTGTGCATGAGATTTGCACTACACTTGGAGGAAATTACCAATGACAATTACGCAGTTGGAGCCAGTGAGATTCGAACTTGGATATCTATTTAGACCAGCCTTGATTGCGCAATAGAGGCAGGGAAATTAGTGGGTGTGTTTTGAACCTGTGACTTGTTCAAAACCAAGCTAGTTTTTGTGTATCTTTGGGAGATAGTACTGAGTACTTGTGAGGAGTTTGTACTATGTATTTGCTGCATGTTCTCTCCATCTAATATACAGAATAGCTGAGGGGTTTTCAGCTATAAGCTTTCCCCATACATACTGTGTTAATGTGTGTGATGATTTTATGTGCTATCGCTTCTATTATTTCCGCATGTGACAATTAATTGTAGAAGAGATTATGTGTTATGCATGCAATTCGAAATTGATGTGTGATCAAGTTAATCTCCATTGAATAAGTGATTTATTCAGAAAATTTCTACAAATCCAAACCTACGTAAGGACAGGGGACCATAATGAAGGGATGCTCATCAACACTGGCTAGCAACTCCAGTGCATCCTGTGATATCCTCGCGAAAAACTCAGTGTCACCCCTCTTGGGCATCATCTACCCCCACATGTGCATATATGCCTCAAACGTCGTCCTACAAGGCTACCGAAGAAAATTAGGCCTCATCTCTGGAAACCTATCAAAAAATAAACAAAAAACATCTGAAGCAAAAGGGAAGTTCACCCTCCCTTGTGCATGAACACGACATCTATCTAAGGCTGTATAGAACTGCTGCAAAAAATGGCAAACCACTTGACAAGTCGTGGCTCCTATACTAAAGAATCAACATAATATAGAGGTGATCAACTAATGCATTGCCCGTCATTGGTGTTGTGCGAAATGGTCGAAATGATAAGTGAGAGACAGTGCACCTCCTCCCTACCAAATGCACCAATACGTAACTGACCTCCAGCAACCCGAAACTCTGTAGGAGACAACACATTTTCTCCAATGTATCTCTGTGAGTAAACTAACTGACTCCCTACCAAACAGCCAGCTAGAACCTTTGGGAATGAGGGAAAATCCACCCCTCTCCTCGATAGCCCTGTAATGAAGTATATATCCTCCTCAGTGGGTGTGTACCATTGGTTGATACCAACCCAGAAATCCTGTTGCTGGGCATTCCACCTTCGGATAAAATGTCTCAAAAACAAACTATGGCCCTTTAGGTAAGTAGCCTCCTCATAGAACTTAAGGAGGCCTACCTGCCTTAGGAGCCCTTGCGTAGCTGCTGTAATAGGGCGAGGGTATGCATATCTCTCCCTCTCTCATGCCTCCCACAAGTGAACCATGTTATACTGCTCCACCTGTTGTTGTTGTTGTTCCCCCTCTTCTCTCCTTTCACGTCTCTAAATTATTGAAATATTAAACAATTTTTTTTTATTAAATGAGACATGTATTTAGAAATATACATATATAATTTTTTTTTTTTAAACAAAATAAAAAAACAGTCGGTGCGCCAAAAACATGGTCATGCACCAGTCCCAGTGTGTATTTCTATGGAGTGCACCGGCCTCGGTGCACTTAATAATATTAAGCGCCCCGAGGACGGTGCTCCAGAAAAATTTATAGCATACCGTTGACTATGTACGATGTCAGGAGGGCGATGCACTGACGAAACTCTACACCCCGGGGCGTATAGTTAAGTCAACAGACCGACCTCCTGTCATCATGACATAGTGAACGATGTGGCTGTTTACAAGGCCGCACCGTTGACGCAGGAAAAATACAGAAAGCCATTCACTGACAAAAATAGTCGTCTCGTGGCTGCTATTTTGGTCAACACACCGCGTCGCAACTATTCCACTAGGTCAACGTGCGACCGAATAATTGACCGCACTACACTTTTAAAAAAAATTTAAAATAACACGGTGCGCCTTCGATACTGCCTCGGAACCGGTGTAGATACCATTAGCACCGGTTTACCAGGCCGCACCGTTGACAATGTGGAATAGCGGCAACATGGTGCGTTGACAACAATACCAGCCCCGGGGCAGATAATATAATCAACGCAACGTGTTGCCACTATTCCACATTGTCAATGGTGCGGCCTAGTAAACGACCACACCACACTTTTTAAATTTTTTTAAAATAACACAGTGCGCCTATCGGCACCGCCCCAGAATCAGTGCAGCAACCGTTAGCACCGGCTGTTGTGCGGCCTGTAAATTTATAGGCAACACTGCAAGCTGGTGCGAGACGAATGGCTTGAGCGCACCGCGCGACAATTTTTTTTTTCCTTTTAAATGGTTAATTTTAAGGTTATTTGAAATTCTAATTCGCTAAAAGGCTTAATTATGGAAAAACAAGAAAAATACCTGTACATTTTCTCATCGAGGAGGCATATTGGCTGTAGAATTTGCAAAAGAAAATTTGTCCACCGTTTTGTGAAATTCAAGCTGGAGATTGTTGGACAATGCACAGTAGCATTGCATGCAATGAGTGCAATGGGAGCACCGATGTCAGGGCAACTCAAACAAGGATAAATTGCACTGATGCTTGAGAGCTTTGTAGCATTAACAAAAGTGAAAAATGTGGTTTTCTGGCTGTATTATTATTTTTTTATTTAACCCTGTTTCGGTGCGCGAGATTTTATAGGCACACCGGTGCATTTGCTTCATTCTGCAGCAGGCAATTTTTGTTTTCGCGCGCTTTTTATGAGGCACCAATGCAGACGGTTTGTAAGCACCAGTTCCCTATAGTAATACAACGCACTGAGAGGGTGTGTATGGAGTGCACAGTGTTCGGTGTGCCAATGTTTTGTGTGGTTTTTTGGCTGTAATTTTTTTTTTTTATTTAACCCCGTTCCGGTGTGAGGGGATTTATGGATGCACCGATGCGTTTTCGTCATTCCGCACCAGGCGGTTTCTGTTTTTGTGTGCTTTTTATGAAGCACCGGTGTGGATGCTCTGTAAAGCATCAAGGCGCTACAGTAATAAAATGCACTGGGAGGGTGTGTACGAAGTGCACGATGTCCGGTGTGCCAATTTTTTGTGCGGATTTTTGGCCGTAATTTTTTTTATATTTAAAATTGTTCCATTGCGCAGGGTTTATCAGTGCACCGATGCATTTTTCGTTTTTCAGCGCCGGGCGGTTTCTGTTTTCACGCGCTTTTTATGAGGTACCGATGCAGATGCTATGTAAAGCACTGGTGCGATGCACTGGGTGGGTGTGTACGGAGCGCACGATGTCCGATGTGCCAATGTTTTGTGCTGTTTTTTGGACGTAATTTTTTTTTATTTAACCCCATTCTGGTGCGCAAGGTTTATGGGCACACCGGTGTGTTTTCTTCATTCTGCACCAGGCAGTTTCTGTTTTCACGTGATTTTCATGAGGCACCGGTGCGGAAGTGTTATAAAGGACTGGTGCGCTACAGAAATGAAACGCACCGGGTGGGTGTGTACGGAGCACACAATGTCTGATGTGCCAATGTTTTGTACGCACTGGTGCTTTCTCGTGTTGAATGCACCGGTGCATTTTACGGTGATCAGCGCACCGGACGAAATACATCGGCAAACACCTCTACCCGCCAACCTCCTCTAGTAACCTCTGCTAGGAACGAATGCCTGGGGTTATTTTATAAGGGGTTCCCCTAAAACATCCGCTAGAGGGTCTTTTCCTTGTAGTGAGGGGTCTTGAATCGTAGGTCACAATGAGATTCTAATGTAACTTCAACTTGTGGGTGTGTTGTGCAATTGAAGGATGGATACCTTTACTGCTATCAAAATTTTGACCTATAATTACCCTAGTCTTTAATGCTAATTGAAATAATCCATGCATTGAATTTAAATGCTCATTTACCACTGCTATGGTATCACATATGTGTAATTCTTCAATTCTATTACTTACCAACCTTAAAATTCACACAGAAGCTCTAAGTGAACCAAATATCCTCCATGCAAGAGGCGTATAGGAAAAGCCAAGGGTACTTACCAGCCTGAAATCGCTTCAAAGTGTTCCGGAAACCTCGCCAAAACTGAAAATTCCAAAGAGCAATAGTGGAGGAGTTTGCTTGAAAAATCAGGTTGCGTTCATTTTTTTTGTATTCCAATTTGTCCCTGGTGCTCACAGTGGCTCGAAAATGATAGTGCTCTCGAGGTTTGTAGAATGTCGGGACGGTGGCTCGAAAACGATAGTGCTCTAGAGGTTTGCAGAATGTCGGGGGAGAAAGGATTTTGGGGTTTTTTTTTATAAGAATAAAACTCTCGGACGAGAGTTAAAACAACTCTAGGCCAAGAGTTTTACAACTCTCGTCCAAGAGTTTTACAACTCTTATCTGAGGGTTTACTCGAGAGTTTATGTCAATAAAACTCTCGGACGAGAACGTACTTAACTCTCGTCCGAGAGTATTTTAACTCCGGTCAAGCCCAATCTAACTCTCGGGCGAAACATTAAAAATCTCCCGGATGAGAGTTCTAAAAACTCTCGATTGAGAAATTGAGTTGACTATTTTTTCGAACGAGAAATTAAACATTTCACCCAAATTTTGGCCATCCACCAAAAAGTATTTCCCAACTTCGGGATTTGACCCATTTAAAATCATTTAATATTGTAATAATTAGTTAAGGTAAAAAAATACCATATGACATATTTGTCATTATCCATTCAGACATCAACACGGAAAATAAGGGGCAATCCAAACATTCATCAATTTATATTATCAGAAGAGAAAGGGGTGATATGCGCTGAGTTGCAATCATTTGACCAATAGGCTCACTAGCCTTCCAGATACATACCGTATACAAACATGAACATACCATGACCAAAACTCATACTGCAGAACTCAGATAGAAATATAAGCATAAATATTACAATAAGTTTGTCTAGCAGCTACAAACTCTAGCATATGCTTATGAATCCTAACATACAAACAAAAACATCAAATAAATAGAATCATGCTCAACATTTTCACTTTCTATTTCGGTTGCTCATCCAATGCAGATTCTATCTCCAATGTCCCTTTTTATCCTTGCTTGGAATCCATTTGAATATTCTATGCCTCCCACCTGGTTTCTCTAGTTGTCCTATAAATCATTGGGATATTTCCTGATGCCATCCCTGAGCTGGCCCATGCATGATAACGATCCTTCAAAATATCCGACCGTCGACTGATCCACTCCACCCTTTCTCCTTCTCCAGCAAAATACATCTAACCTCCTACCTACCATGAAATCATTTTTCATCTCCATCCTACTGTAAAATCCTAACTTCCAATATTTCCTGGTATGCACCTCCTATATTTAGGTGCCACTACCTCCTTCCTTTGTGGCGTCCTCCTAGGGTGCACCCTACCTCCTGCATTAGCCCTGTGTTGTGCATCATCCATAACATACATGATCCTCAATCTTCCTGTGTGGTATCACACTTAACAAAAAAAATAAAAAAAATTGTGGGCTGAAACAGGCCCCCAACACAAAAATGTGGCTCGTCCCGATCCACTCGGTCCTTATTCTATCCCCATGGCCTCTATAATATTCCACTATTACTTAGGCTGTATTCATGCTTTAGGTACAATAATTGTAGGGGAAAACAAGGAAATCGATTTCCTTAGACATCTTTGAACAAACGAGGAGGGTTTAGCCATGTCCCTCCTTGACACAACGATGCTATTAAAAAGAGAAACTAGACCACCACTGCTACTCGAGGTCTGAGTTATATGTTTGTCCCTAACATTTATATCCTTTCTTCTACCATACTTTATCCTTCCCTTGGAAGGTAATTGAAAGATTTTATTCTGCATGCCTTTTTCAAGATATTCCGAGGGTTACTGGGGTAGGGTGGTTCATCCTTTTTCAACTAACCATTCCATTTGCTCAGAGCGATTCCAACTCCTTTTACCTGCCAGAACATGTATTCTTCCTGATTGCAATTAATAGTTAGGTGTAAGGTTCCCCTATCCTTCCATCATGCACAGGGACAAAACCCTGTTCTACTACTACAACTCCCTCGGTGGGAACTGTCTCGACATCGCTCCAACATATGGACTCACAGAGCCTTCCTTCAGGGGGTGTTACACTAAACTAACCGTTGATACTGTAACATGACATAAAAACCATCCCTATGAGCGGCATGGATCTCCCTTTATCTGGGCCACCAGATACAACTTAACCACCCCTCCTAGATTAAATCTCCCATTATGGTTTTGCTAACTTTAGCTCCTTTGATTTAGTGTCTTTTTCCACAGTTGCATCCTCGTGTCAATGCCAATACCTGGGGTGTCTCCTCTCACCATTTCCATTCCCATTCTCACTCTTCCTTTAGTTCCCTCTGTGCATATTAACATGTTATCTCTTCTTTTTGACACCTTTGCACGACCCTTCCTTCTTTAAATCTAATTAATCCTCATTCCTTCTGATCCTGTGTTACTCTCAGAATTCCTTTCAAGCATATTTCTATTCTCCCTTCGTCACTTGGGTGGCATTTTATAGCATTCCATGTGTCTCACTGCCTCTTCTAGTAGATTATAATAGTTATTTTACTATTATGAATCCATGATATGAATCATGGTATTCTTGCCCAGTATTGGCATGAAATCTCCCTTCGGAACAACCAGATATGATGGCTCACATGTGTTATCTTTCTCATCTTAAACAGTCTCAACTAATATCGTATTTTTTGCCTCAATATTAATCTCATTTAACCCCATTACCCAATATTCCATGGTTCATATGATGATTTTTGTGTGCTTCCTTTTTTCATAGAATTAGCCTTCAACAATCCGCTCAACCACTTTCTTTCACTTCAATGAAGATTACCATGGAGGGAATGGTCACTTTGATGTAGTTCCTATCACGTGGTCCTATTGTTAACTTGAGTCTCCAAGCCTTCACATGTTAAGATACAATGTCAATGGTGCACTTGGTATGTAAAGTCATGACTCTCGTCTCTCATCTTGAATTCTTCACATGATTATTCCATTGTGGGGATACCCCTAACATGACGTGCTATCCATATTTGAGAATACCCATGCACTAGATAACCTCCAAATCAACCTTCTTTCTGCCAACACACCGAGGTGGTTTGTGCCCTTTCTTCCTAATATCTCAAATTAATAATACAATTATTTCTACTATCTATTCAACCCTAACTTCCTTACATTAGGCTTTACATATCTACATAGGGGATAACAACCATCCCCCTTAACCCTAGTTTAAATTAGTCAGCTTCTCGGAAGGTGGCACAACTAAAGATTGTACCCACCCTCTTGAGACACATATCCTTTCCACTTTCCTCCACATATTCTGCATTGGATTTTGTAGTCCTTTCCACTCCCTCAAAAGTGTTAAGGGCCTAGTCGTGATATTTGCATAACAACCTTGTAACCTTCTTGAAAGTGTCATCATCCCAATAGTCCCCAATGTCTAACAACTTGCATCAAAAAATAGTAGTGGGAATATTCCTCAATATCATCATGCAAGAACCTTGTATCATTACTAGACTATACTTCGTGTTCCGATAGGATGCATGTACTATGTATATTGCAATGGTGGTCCACCCATTACATGTTCTCCTTCTACTTCCAGAATTTGAATTTTCCAAGGATTGTATTCATCTTCTCCCTGCTCTGCTATACTATATAACTCCAAAAAATCTTGTACTCGCTTTAGATGTTGATGAGCAGAGCATAGGGTCACCTTCCCATCCATTACAAGTTCCTTTGTGGAAAATATATCTTGTCGCAACACATTTAAGGATTCATCCTGTTGGGTGTGGAGCCTGATTATCTTGTTTATTTTGTATCACAACATTGGACCCCTTGTACCTTAATGGGGGCGGCAATGCCGCCCGTATTTAAACGCTACCTAGGGGGGTCCAAGGGGGGCGGCTGCAACTTTATGGAGCCCCCCCTGGCGGGGAGTTTCGGGGGCAGCGCCCCCGAAGCTAAAAACAGATGTAAAATTGCCTTGTAAAAGTATAGTAATTTCTGGTCAATCTGGGCCATTCATTAGGCAGATGATCTGATGATAGAAGTTATGTTTAGTTTAGGGTTTTTTTCCCTAGAAGGCAACCCCTCGCTTTTATGAGGGTATTGTATTGCGGCTGTGTATGGTGGGTGTATTCTCAGAGCGAGAAACAGATAGGGAGACTGTGAGAGAGAACATAGGATATTACAGCGGATCTACTGTAGGTTGTGTCTCTTAATTTTTGCTGGATAATAGAAAGGAAGGACTGGCTGTTCGGGGTGGACGTAGCCCAAACTGGATGAACCACATATATCTGTGTCTCTCTAGTTTTATATGTTTTGTGTGCTTGTATTTTCCGCATATTTTATGTTTTTCATTACTCTATAATATTTGATTTTCTAACAACTGGTATTCGAGCCGAAGGTCTATTTGGTTGATAAAATCGCAGGAAAGAAGGGTTTCCTGGTTCGAGTGGGAGCAATGGTGGAAGATGGTAAATTTAGGGTCAAGAAATTTAACGGCCAAAACTTCCCGCTATGGAAGATGCAGATGGAAGATTATCTGTATCAGAAAGATATGTACCTACCATTGAGCAGAAAAAAGAAGAAGCCGACAGCTATGACAGACGCAGAATGGGAGATTCTCAATAGATAGGCACTCAGAACAGTACGGTTGTGCCTCGCGGCGTCGGTAGCCTTCAATATTTTGAAGGAAACAAAAACAGAGGGTTTGATTAAGGCGTCGGCGAAACTATATGAAAAACCCTCGACCTCAAACAAGGTATTTCTTATGAAACGTTTATTTAATATGAAGATGTCGGAAGGTGGATCTGTTGCAGACCATTTAAATGATTTTAATACAGTTACCAGTCAGTTAAGTTCTGTAGGGGTAAACTTTGATGATGAAGTTAGAGCTCTGTTATTTATGTGCTCATTTCCAGAAAGATGGAATGGTTTAGTTATGGCCATTAGTAACTCTATCTCTGGATCTAGTACTTCAAAGTTTGATGATGTTGTCGGTGCTATCCTTAGCGAGGAAATGCGACGGAAAAGCTCCGGTGAGACATCGGAAATGCTTTGAGTGCAGAGTCTAGGGGAAGAAGAATTGAAAGAGGAAAGAGCTCGAGATATCGCAGTAAATCAAGGAAAGGAAAATCCAAGTCCAGATCGGGGATAGTGTGCTGGAAATGCGGAAAGAAAGGACACCTAAATAAAGACTGTAGATCTCGGAAGGGAAAAGAAGGAGACAGATAGCAAGAAAACAATCATGAAGAAAATGTGACAGGTGATGTGTTACAAGATGTTTTGATTCTTTCTTTCGAAAATGTTACTGATTCTTGGGTTGTAGATTCAAGGGCTTCATTCCATGCCACACCTGATAAGAAATATTTTCATGACTATGTTCAAGGAGATTTTGGACAAGTTCGTTTGGGTGATGATACACCCTATAAAATTGTTGGAATGGGTAGAGTTCTTGTAAAACAACAGAATGGAAACCAATGTCTACTAAAGGAGGTAAGGCATGTTCCAAATCTGAAGAAAAATCTGATTTCAACAGGGCAGTTAGGCAGTGAAGGTTGTGTGACAACTTTCATGGATAAAACTTGGAAGGTCAACAAAGGAGCCTTGGTAATAGCAAAAGGCGAAAAGGTTGGTACATTGTATTTATGCAATGGTATTTCTAACTCTGTTAATGCTTTAACTTCCAAAGGAGAAGATGTAGCATTATGGCATCATAGGCTCGGACACATGAGTGAGAAGGGGATGAAGATTCTTCACTCAAGAAATTTGTTGTCGGGTTTGAAGAATGTTGATTTGGATTTCTGTGAGAATTGCATTTATGGAAAACATAAGAGAGTCAGATTTCTCAGAGTTGGGAAAGAAAAGAAGAGCGAAAAATTAGAGCTTGTGCATATAGATGTATGGGGACCTGCTCAGGTATCATCTCTTGGTGGCTCTCGTTATTATGTTACTTTTATTGATGATGCAACTAGAAAAACATGGATTTATTGTATTCAGAATAAATCTGATGTATTTGATATTTTCAAGAAATGGAAAGCTTTGGTTGAGATTGAGACAGGAAAGAACTTGAAGTGTCTCAGATCAGACAATGGAGGTGAATATTGCAGCAAAGATTTTGATAGGTACTGTTCAGAGCATGGAATTCACAGAGAGAAGACAGTTCCAAGAACACCACAAGAAAATGGTGTGTCAGAAAGGATGAACAGAACAATCATGGAGCATGCAAGGTGCATGAGATTGCATGCAGGATTGCCTTTACAATTTTGGGCAGATGTTGTAGATACGACTATTTATCTAATAAACAGAGGGCCTTCAAGTTCCTTGGATGGTGGTATTCCAGAGGAAGCACAGACAGGTAAAAAGATAAACTAATCTTTTCTAAAGCCTTTTGGTTGTGAGGCCTTTGTCCATATTAATAAAGAAAACAGAACCAAGCTTGAGGAAAAATCAAAGAAATGTACCTTTATTGGATATGGTGTTAATGATTTTGGTTATCGCTTATATGATTATGAAAATCACAAAATCATTAGGAGCAGAGATGTAATATTCAATGAAAATGTATTGTATAAGAATCAGTTGCAGGAAAAGAAACAGGAAAAAGAAAACAAAGAATACACAGTTCTTGATGAGATCACAGAAAAGGTAAAGGTGCCTGAAAAATAATAATAATCAAGAGCCACAACAACAACAACCACCAAAACAGCAAAAGGAACCTCAAACACCTAAAAGTGGTGTTAGAATATCTACCAGGATAAGTAGACCGCCTAAATGATACTCTCCTTCATTATATTATTTATTGTTGACTGATTCTAGTGAACCTGAATGTTATGAAGAAGCAATGCAGGTTGAAAGCAGGAAGAAGTGGGAGCTAGCCATGGAAGAAGAGATGGAATCCTTAATGCATAACCAGACTTGGGACTTAGTCAATTTTCCTGCAGGTAAAACTACATTGTAGAATAAATGGGTTTACAGGAAAACAGAGGTACAAAGCTAGACTTGTGGTGAAGGGGTTTGCACAGAAGAAAGGTATCGATTTTGATGAAATATTTTCTCCTATTGTTAAGATGACTTCAATCAGAACTATTTTAAGTCTTGTAGCAGCGGAAGATTTACATCTTGAACAGTTAGATGTAAAGACAACATTTCTCCATGGAGATTTGGAGGAAGATATCTATATGGAGCAACTAGAAGGATATGAGGTCAAAGGGAAAGAAAAATTAGTGTGCAGGTTAAAGAAGAGCTTGTATGGCTTAAAACAGGCTCCAAGGCAGTGGTATCTAAAATTTGACAAGTTTATGTCTGAACAAGGTTATACTAGATGTCACTCTGATCATTGTGTTTATCTAAAAAGGAAAAATGATGGAAGCTATATTATATTGTTATTGTATGTAGATGACATGCTTGTTACAGGGTCTAACATGCAGGAAATAAATGTGCTTAAAAGAAAATTGGAAAATTCATTTGCAATGAAGGATTTGGGGGCTGCAAAACAAATCCTTGGTATGAGGATAACTAGAGACAGGAAAAATTGCAAATTAACACTCTCTCAGAATGAGTACATAGAAAAGGTGTTGAAAAGATTTAATATGCAGAATGCAAAACCAGTTAGTACACCTTTTGCTAGCCATTTCAAACTTAGTAAGGATATGTGCCCCAAGACCCAAGAAGAAATGGATTATATGTCTAAAGTTCCATATGCATCAGCAGTTGGAAGCTTAATGTATGCAATGGTCTGCACAAGGCCTGATATTGCACATGTAGTGGGAGTTGTAAGTAGGTACATGAAAAATCTAGGAAAATAACATTGGATGGAAGTGAAATGGATTCTCAGATGTTTGAGAGGTACCACAAATCAAGCATTATGCTTTGGTGGTTCAAACATTGCTCTACAGGGATATGTTGATTCAGATATGGCAGGTGACATAGATAACATGAGGAGCACTACATGATATGTATTTACTGTAGGTGGTACAACTGTCAGTTGGGTTTCAAAAATCTAGAGTGTTGTTGCACTTTCAACAACAGAAGCAGAGTATGTTGTTGCTACAGAGGCTAGTAAAGAAATGATTTGGTTACAAAGGTTTATGGATGAATTGGGTAAGAAGCATGATATGGGCACGTTATGCAATGATAGCCAAAGTGCCATTAATCTTGCAAAGAACTCAACATTTCATTCTAGGAATAAACACATATAGCTCAAGTACGATTTCATATGCTCAGTATTGGAAGATGGACAGTTGAAGCTGGAAAAGATACACACTAGCTATAATCCTGCAGATATGCTAACAAAAGTTGTAACCAGGGAGAAACTGAGAACATGCTTAGTTCCAATTGGTCTTCAAGGATGACGATGAAGATGAGAAACAACCAGGTCCAAAGAGGAGTCATTTTCTAGCAAATGAAGCAGCGTTCGAGTTGCTACAATCAGTCTCCAAGTGGGAGATTTTTGGGTGTGGAGCTTGATTATCTTGTTTATTTTGTATCACAGCATTGGACCCCCTGTACGTTAATGGGGGCAGAAACTCTGCCCGTAATTAAACGATGCCTAGGGGGTCCAGGGGGGGTGGCTACGACTTTATGGAGCACCCCCCTGGTGGGGGGTTTCAGGGGCAGCGCCCCCGAAGCTAAAAACCGATGTAAAATTTCCTTGTAAAAGTATAGTAATTTCTAGTCAATCTGGGCCGTTCATTAGGTAGATGATCTGACGGTAGAAGTTATGTTTAGTTTAGGGTTTTTTTCCCTAGAAGGCAACCACTCGATTTTATGAGGGTATTGTATTGCGGCTATGTATGGTGGGTTTATTCTCAGAGCGAGAAACAGATAGGGAGACTGTGAGAGAGAACATAGGATATTACAACGGATCTACTGTAGGTTGTGTCTCTTCATTTTTGTTGGATAATAGAGAGGAAGGACTGGCTGTTCGGGGTGGATGTAGCCCAAACTGGGTGAACCACATATATCTGTGTCTCTCTGGTTTTATATGTTTTGTGTGCTTGCATTTTCTGCATATTTTATGTTTTTCATTGCTCTATAATATTTAATTTTCTAACACATCCAACACTGGACCTTCTGCTTCAAAACCAAATGTGGCCCCAAATTTTTGTGCAATTTACTTCCAATCCCATATTATTCTATGCAAATCCAACTCAATATTCCAGTTGGCTAGAATGGTGTCCAAGGCATGTATGAATCAATGTTCCCACTCCTCTTGTGGCACTCGTCCCTTGGTGCATGCTGCAACAAACTGCTTCATGTGAGTATTGGGGCATTCCATGACTAAATATTTCTCTCTAGGGACAATAGAACTATTCATAATTATAACCTTCAATAATTTATTACATTGTTTCCATCCCGTGACTCATTCCTTATGCACATCCCCCCACGTAGCTGGAGTCATGTGCAACACAATGTCCAACGTAGGAATTGTCTGACATTCTAGTATTTGGTCTTCATAATCCTATAAAAAAATATCTAATTTGGGTAACCCATCAAAGTGAGGTGGATTATGCACCTATGTTCCTAACTAATGCACCATCCTCATAACATGTGAACACCTTCGCGTACTAACTTCATGTAACTGGCTTTTCCAATTCTCCAAAGCTTCTTCCTAATATGAGACACATGATCCAACGTTTCCCCGGCTCAACACTTTGTTAGATGTAGGATTTACATAGTCATCCCGTTGAGCTATGACATTATAAATGTTGTCCAAATCCTCCCAACTGAGCTCAAATTTTACTGGCTCAACATATCGATCTCCTTCACGCAGATCCAATGGTGCTATGACCCAAATATCTCCTCCCTCAAAAATCATCTACATTTTCTTTAAATTAATAATTACCTGGTTTTTAAAAGCCCAATCAATCCCAAACAAAGTTGTATATAGATTAGTATCATCCACGATATCAATCACATCAAATTTAGTAGTGCTTGATACTCTGTCTATATCCACCGTCACTCCTTTCAACCATCCAATGGGAAATATTCGGTTTTGGTTCACCAACCTGAGTTGGATCAGAGACTAATCCAGTTTCGACTTCCCCATCATTTTCCATGTTATTTTTGGTAATATATTTACATCCGAACCCAAGTCCAAGATGATATTACCCCTCTCGTATTATTCGATCCAAAAATTGAACTGAAACTCATTGCTAGTTCTCTTCCTGTGTGCCACTTGGTTCATCGTGCATGGTGAAGTACATGCAATGGTCATCTCAGGTTCGTTGGCACACTGCTCCACCATCCTCCTGAAATTTTCCGAAGCCTGGGGGTCTTGTACCAACTTTAAAAAAAATTGCAGTAGAATTGAATTAGATATACTGCCATCCTCTGCTCTCTCCCTATAGTGCTATCATACACTATCAACATGGTCGCCTCTTGTAATTCCTCTGACCTATCCCATTCTTCTATGACCATCTCCCTTTGGGCCTCCTTATAAGTAGTCTTCTCTCACAATGGGTCAAATTTTGGAGGTGGTTTAGGAGTTCTCCTTACCCACTGTGGCTACAACGTCTGGGGGTTTGTATCATCTACTCCTATTTTGGCACCTCCCCGAGTTACTGCACCAACCCATTGTTAGGTTCTGCGAGGTTCGAAAACTATCATCTATATGTTGCGTCCCTTCTTCTCCTTACACTTGGTGATCAACTAGGATAAGTTCTTAGTTGAATGGAATAATGATTTTCTATAGATAAAAGTGAATCAAGGGTTAGTAAATCTTGCGCCAAGTGGCCCTACTTCCCACATACATTATAACAGAATTTGGTGCTTTTTCCTCAACCAAATCCTCCTCTTCACTCAATATTCCAAGTAATATAGCCACCATGCCTTTCCCTCATCCTTGGTAATTGTAATGTACACCCTAATTATACCCAACTTGGTTGAATCCAATCATCACGACCTTTGTCGCTTCAAGTCCTTGCACCCGGAATGAGTCAAAAGTGCACATCAATTATGTATATCATGCCCTATAGATTTGAAAAAGTCTCAAAACAAAGTGTGGTTCGTGGATTCATATTTATGAAACATTGGGAAATTAGCCAATATATGGTCCCACACTTAACAAATATCATACCACATTCCTCTACCCTGCACAAGAAGATTCATTGTGGCAGTTTCCATGCAGCATGTTAGCATCTTTTACTCATTTCTCTGGTCACCCCCTATTCAACAGATGGTGCACCATTCTTCCTCCCACTTTTCCTTTCCCTTTCTAAAATATTGAAGCTGTAAAGTTAACACAACCAACTATGAATACACCTGTGCCCTGCCATTTCCCTCTCCACCTACTGCTAGTGAGGCCTTTAGTTTCAGCCCAAGCTCTAGAGCCTATGACTGTGTGCCTATCCACTATTGTGTCAAGGGTGTCTTGATATGTGGCAGCAATCCCGCAATGAGCCATTCTTTATGTTGCGCATTCGGGTTCTTGAATGTCAACTTGTTCTTTAAAATTTTGAATCGCTGGTCAAAGTCCCATACTAACTCACTCAAACCCTTCTTGATTTCCTTCACTTCTATAATGCAGTGGGATTTCGACTTCGGCTTCTAGAACTCCCTAATCAATGCTTGCTTGATATCCACTAAAGTCATGTTTTGGCTAGCTGGAGTCATACATTTGAACTTCATGTACCACGTCAATGCGCATTCCCTAAAAGTATTTTCCAACTATGCAATATTCATGGCCTCATCTTGGACCTATTTTTCTATCCATATGACCTCACATATGAAAAAATGTTGTTATGGATCCTCGGTCCTAGCACCATGAAACATGGTAATCCGTAAGTCTACAATGACCATTATGTTATGTGTGGTACTCCGTGACGAAGTAATCCCACCTCCACTTGTTGAACTACCAGAAAACTATGTGCCAGATTGCACACAACTATGAGTTTGAGCACCTTGTGTTGACCCTCCTACAGTCTAACCAATCCCACTAATAATGGTATTTCCTCCTCCTTGAATACAATTACCCTCTACACTAGGTATTAGTGCATTGAGCACTTACCTCCTAGTTCATAAATGCGTGCAGGGTCGTGGGATCAACACAAGGCAGAATCTCATTATGTTGTTCTAGTTTTGAAGATTATGTACTGCATGTAATCAACTATTATCCTTCTTCTTCTTCTATTCATGATGTGCCTAACTATGTCCCTTCATAGCTATGGTCACTAGCACTACTCCTTTTCCTTCGATGGCCTCTCTTATCCACTCCCTCTGAGGTTTTTCTCTTGGTAGGAATCGATGCTAACCAACCTTCTCCCGTGTAACCCTGTCAAAACCTCCTTCCACTTCTTAAAGTGCCACCTTTGTAACTCTCTTGTTCCATTCTATCTCTTCTCCACCCTATATGTAGTTCTGGGCCCACTGTCATCTTTCACCGTAGTTCTTCTACCACTTCTCCTTTCCTTTTCCTCAGGTTATCTCCTAGTTCTCCATCACTTCCCCTTACTCGTAGGAGAATTAGATGCTCAGCTATCAAAATCTAAGGGAAAAAATCTGTGGTCATATAACAACATCTTGATAAGTAGTGGTATCGACCTTATGAACCTGCCTCTAGGTCCCTTCAGAAATTTTTGCTCCGTTGTAGTGTAGGACACCGTTGCTTCCATTGCAAACTAAACAATATATCCTTCCAACAATATATACTTCATTCAAATCCACTTCCTCGGCCCTTCATGGTTATATGTCGGGTTATTGTCCTTTAATTTTTGGATCCACCATTTCCGGATATTCAGGAACTCCCAAAAGAAAACTTCATGAAAATTAGTATACATATACTTCTACAACCATTTTTCCATGCTCTTCTTCCTATCACTGATTGCCTTCGCCACAAACTCATGCTCTTTCCATTTAATCTACTTCTCAGTGGGATTCCATAGCTTGCACATTCCTACAAGTAAATACTGTCACACAACCATCAAAGTCCTAACAACAAAACCATTTGTTAGCACGTAGGATTCTGACAAAACAAGGATTTTCTATGCAGTGGCCAACATAAACCCACTCAACATCAACCCTTTCAAAAAAACCCACAGAATGGATGAAGTATCACTCGATATGATAATGGGTGACTGTCATAACTAGGTTTTTGCAGTCTAACATGTCTGTCTATTACCTACAACACCGGAATACCACTGACAAGCACTTTACCATCACTTGAGTACTATGTAATGCATATATATTTAATCCCATCGACTTACAGGACATTGCACAATTCAAAATCGAAACACGCGCTAGGTCATGGTAGGTTATAGGTTCAACCATTAACGGTTATATTTATGGCCCCAAAGATAGTTTATTTATAAAAAAAACCACTCTCTAGCAATACTTACCACCTTAAAACCATCTAAACCATTACACACTTTTACAAGCATTTAGTATCATAATAAACCAATTAAGATACAAAAATTCCACACGACATATTCATCATTATCCATTCAAACATCAACACATAATATAGGGGGGAACTTGAAAATCCATCAATTTATATTATTAGAAGAGAAAGGGGCACTATGCATTGAGTTACACTCATATGACCAACATGCTCACCAACGTTCCAGATACATATCACACAAAAATATGATCTGACAATGAAAAAAACCCATAGTGGAGAACTTAGATAGAAATATAATCATAAATATTACAATAAGGCTATCCAACAGTTGTAGACTCTAGCATACACTTATGACTCCTAACATACAGGCACAAACATCAAATGACACAAAGAAGGTTCCACAATTTCACTTTCTCCTTGAGCTTCTCTGTCTCTAGTGTCCCTTTTATCCTTGCTTGGAAGCCCTCTAAATATTCTAAGCCTTCTACCTAGTTGCTTCAATTGTCCTACAAACCATTGGGATATTTCCTAATCCCATCCCCTAATTTGGACCATGTATGATAACAATCCTTCAAAATATCCTCTCATTGGCTGCTCCACTTCGCCCTTTATCCTTCTCCCAGAAAATATCTCTAACTCCCTACCTACCATGACATCCTTTGTGAGCTCCATCTTGCTGCAAAATACTAACAACCAATATTTCCAAGTATGCACCTCCTATCTTCGGGCACCAATACCTCCTCCCTTAATAGTGTCCTCCTGCTCCATGCTGTAATACCCTCCTCCCACATCTACCCAAATTAACCAGTCCGCAGGGGTAAACATGTGACGAGAGGATACTATGATCTGATTCAATCTCCTAGGTCACCTTAAGGAAGTGGAATTGAAAAAGCACAACCAAAACAATCATCCACACAACCAAAAAAACCTCGAGTAGCTACCCCACCTTTCCATGTGACCAACCCTTAAGGAAACTCAACATCTCAAGCTCCTAGAGCCACATTTTATCCCTTTCCAATCACTCCAACTGACTGTGGGTCCCAATCGCTCCAGTGAGCTTGCCTGAGTGCGACTATGGCCTTTTTTTTCCAGTGCTATGCCAATGAATGTGATATTTAAGTATGAATTCCAAGGCTAGGACCCAGTCACTGCCTAGAACTTAATGAAAGTTACATAAATGAAATAAAATACAAAGACAATGATTCCAATGCAAATTACTTAACAAATATTTGACTGGACCCCTACTATCCATGATAAGAATTTCGTAAAACATTTCACAAATACATATTCTACATGTCATAATAACATATCTGAGCATAAGGGTATTATACTTATATGAGAAACGATAAGAAGAACTGAGGCATTATATCATTAGCTGTATTACCATATATTAGGTCATATATTATTTTCTCATTCATTTAAAATTCAAACATGATGAGAACCATAACTTTTAACTTTCATAAAAAAATTTCCATAACTAACATATAAAGAACAGAAATAATTAGGATACAACAACCATAATTGCCACATATAATCCATTCCATTTACACTTCAGATACCAAGGAAAGAACCTCTTATTAATGAATGCAAAATCCAACCTCGTATGCTACTACAACGTTCCATCCAACCATAGATTGGCTGAGCCAAATCTCTCTTTAGCCAATCACCCCTGTGCCATATTCCAAGCATGAATGTGGGACTCAAACCAAAAGAACCAACCAGGGCTTCCTGAGGATAAATGTTATAGCATCATTTTCCACCTCTATATACTTGATGGTATGTGTTATGGCCTTGGGCAACCCTTTCCCTTCAAACTTGGTCCTTTACCTAAAAAACATTATTTTGAATTCCATACATGACTCTGCCCTCTCAAAATTGCGTGCACACACAGGTCCAATTATACCCAACCCATGTATATAATTTAAAATATTAAAAAATATACAATTCCCTATTTTTTGGGCGGGGTTTACGGGTTACACCGGAAGCCTAACTAGAGGATCTCATGACCTAATGGGAAGGCCTAAAGGGGAGAGAGAGATAGGTATTGATATTATAGCCATTTAGTCCCTGATCAAGTCTAATTTTCCCTTGTGCCTCCTGCACATCCCAGATTGTGGAAATCCTTGTTTCCCTCATGGAGATGTTCATTCCTCTTATATAACATCCAAGTGTATGATTATGGGTGGATATTTTTGAGGCTTGGTCTGGACGGATCGGGAGGACGATTTCGCTTGGAGTTGTGGCTGAATCAGGTGGTATTCCTCCACACATATTTACATATATCAATAAAGAAGCTCTATCCTGTTCCTGATGTTCATGATCTTAATCATTTATACATGTTATGATCTTGTTACGAATGGTTTCATGTTATTTTGTTTATAAGCTTATATTATATAATGCTAACATATTAAACATGATTTCAATTATTACTATTATATGTGCTTTTCTTGAGTGAGTTGCAGGTTTTGGAGCACTAGGAGAAGCAAAGGGTTTGAACCCTGCGTGATCGCCTTCAAACGTAGGACCTACAGGTACAACCTATTCTTCTCATTTTACTAGTTTAAGCATTAGGACTGTAAATTTTCTTGCTTCTTGTTGTTGCATGCTTCTTGCTCTATTGGGATTCTCAACCCAAACCCTAGGGTAATTCATCCCATAACATTAGCCCAGACCTTCGAAGAAAAAGGACAATGTAAGAACAAATGAGTGAAATATTCTTCAACATTTTTGCATAAAATAAACCAAATAGGGCCTTGTTTTTTTGGTTTCAGAAGGTTATCCCAGGTGGGTACTTTTCCCTTTAAAATGCTCCAGAAAAAGAGACTTGATTTTGCAAGAATTTTCAATTTCTAGAGAAGATTGCACCACCACTCTTGGACACCTAAATCATTCCTAGCCATCAAATATATATAACCATATTTTGGAGAGTAACTTCCAAATGGGGCATGAACCCATCTGATGGAGTCCAAATGATCTATGAGTCTGACACTGGAGCTTTGTAGTTCACCTGTAAATATCTTCCATTCTTCATGCCGACAAGGGTCTAAAATTAAGTCCTCATCAGTTTTCCAACCTTGATTCCAAAAGGTGGAAGAGATTTCTTTCTCAATCTATTTTAGAAAAGTAACCCCACAACCATTGAGAAAAGCCAGTACCTACCTCGAAAGAGAAAAGTCCTCATTACATCCTATCCAAGGGTCGAAACTGATACAAATTTTTTCACCATTACCAACGTGCCAAGCTAACCCTACTTCCACTAATTTAAAAGTGTCTATAGTAGCCTTCCAAATCACAGAGGGATTCATTGATTTCTTGTTTTCTCTCCTCATCAAGTCATCCAATAGTTTAGGGTCTAAATATTTCCTTTTAACCACAATAGTCCAAAGATTACCCATAGACAACAAACGCCAACTCGGTTTCACTGCCAAAGAAATAGCAAAAGAATGGATCTCCTTAATCCCCAATCCTCCCCAGGATTTAGGTCACACAATTTTGTCCCACACAACCCACGGGAGAACCATGTCCTCTTTAGCACCTGCCCATAAAAAATAGATGTAAATTTCCTAATTTTAGATAGAATACCTTTAGGAACCCAAGTTAAAGCAATCCAATAAACCAGGATAGCCATGAGTAACGACTTGATGAGAACCAATATTCTCGCTCTCAACAACCACTTAAAACTCCAATATTTAATCCGTTTTTAATTTTTTGAAATCAACCAAAACCAGTCTCTCTTCATGTAAGAATCAAGCTTTAGGTGAAAACCATGATATTTGAAGCTACCACCCATAAGATTTGAATCAAAGGGTAAAAACAAGGTGAATTTATCCAATTCATTCCCTGAAAACCCCACATGGATAATTGAGGATTTCTGAGCTTTTATGCACATACCAGTTGCATGAAGGAACAAATCAAGGGAAGACTTCAACTATTGTAAATCCTCATTGGAGCCATTGCTGAAAAGGAGAATATCATCTACAAAAAGTAGGTGAGATATGAAGAAGTTAGTTGAAATTTCAATTCCTTTCAGACTTCCATTCCTTTTAGCAGCCAATAGTAGTTGACTAAGACCTTCAACAACCAGAAGAAACAAAAGAGGGGATAAGGGGAAAATTTTTCTAAGCCCTATTTGACTGTGGAAAAAATGAGAAGTTCCCCCATTGATAAGAAATAAAAAAGATACATTTGTCATACAACTCATGATACAATTAATGAAACCAATGAAAAATCCCAGATGGGTCAGAAGGAACTGAAGGTATAACCAACTGATTTTGTCATAGGCCATTGACAAATCGATTTTAACAATCATGCCTTTTCTTCTACTTATTTTGATAGTATGCATCGTTTCTTGAGAGACACCAATAGCCTCATGGATCTATCTACCATCCAGAAACCTGAATTGTTCCTTTGAAATATTCCTGGACAAAATTGGCTTTAACCGGGTCGCTATTGCCAATAATTTTATAAATATAGTTACATAGGGATATAGGTCTATACTCTTCAAAAGAACTAGGAACATTAGTTTTTTGGATAAGGGAAATAAAGGTGGTATTGAAGGGCTCATGAATATGACCCATATTCCTAGATTCTTCCACCACCCCTACAAGATCATCCCCAAGCATCTCATAAAAATGTTAGAAGAATTCCACCATCCAACCATCAGGCCATAGAATTTTTTCTTCTGCATTGTTTTTAAGATTTATTCTACTTCAATTTTTGACACCAAAGTCATAAATATCTCATTTTATTCCTCTGTATATTTAGGTATACATTTTCCGACTTTGATGATCTCTACTATAGATACCACATCTGGTGCCTTAAAAATAATTTTGAACTAGTCCTTTCCCATACTAGCCAGATCAGAATTTTTTTTTGCTACGCACCCTCCTCCCGCTCAATTTCCAAAAGAGTGTTTGAATTCTTCCTTCCGTTTGCATAATTTTGGAAAAAATTCTTCAAATGTAAGACCTTTGGGTACAACCTCTTCTTCCCATTTTTCTATTTTAAGCATTAGGACTGCAAATTTGCTTTCTTATTGTCGCTGTATAATTCTTGCTCTGTTGGGGTTATCAACCCAAACCCTAGGGTAATTAATCCTGTAACAGAATTTTTGACTCCACTGGGGATTGCATCCGTGTAATTCATAGTTTGGATTGTTTATCTATGGATCTAGGTTCTTTGTTTGGTTTGATCACTTTTGCAGTTTCTTTGGTTCATTATCTATCCAGGCAAAAGCTCTGATTTTCTGGATCAGACATGGACTTTTAATTTTTCTTTACTGCCATTTTTATATGCACTTTCCAGTTTACATAGTTGCATATACATGCATTTTGGTCGAAAGAAACATGCGTATACATGGGTTTCCTTGTACACAGTCATGTATACACGCAGGTTGATCACTGTCAAGCCGCGTATGGTCAGTTTTAAATGAAATTTTTATATTTTGAGTCTAGTAAAGCCTTTTTATTATTTTCTGTTACTTCTGTTTAATCTTTGATGTTTCTGGAAAGTGTTTCTTTTTACAGTTTATCAATTTCCTCTCTTTCTTGGTGAAAAACCTTGTAAACGCAGGGTTTTCCCTTATTTGTGAAGTTTCAGTTTTATGTTTGGCACTAGGACTTCTTGCTGAAGTTCTTGGCTATTATGAGTAGTCGGTACAGTGAGTTAGTGTTGATTTTATCATGCTTAGCCTCCTTATTTCTTCACTTTTTGCTTTTCTTTCGTTGTCTTTCTTGGTTTTTTAAGAAAGGTGCCTCTGGCAATCTTGAAGAGTCTTCTTGATTTTTTTGGAGTTTCTTTGTTTGTTGGAGTTCTATGTTGCTGATCAGAATATTTATTTGAGTGGGTTACCTCTTTCTACTTGTTAAGTCTTGTCATGAAAATGATGTTGATGGCTTAAGGAATTTGAGGCATTTTTTTGCTCAATTTGGTGATTTTGAGTTTTTGGGTAGTTTTTGCTTTCTCAAAGAATTTCTTGCTTCCTTAAAAAGAAAAAGACAAAAAAAACTTCTTTCTTTTCCTTTTATTTTTCTTTTGATTTTGTTTTAAGGCATCTTTATTGTTTTTGAGCAAGTGCAAAGTTTGCCATTTGGTCGAATTTACTTAGTTTTGGGAGAAGTTCTTGGTTGAATTTGCCCCCTTTTGTATCAAGTTTTTGGCATCTTTGTTGGGAGAAGTTCTTGTCTGAATTTGTCCTTTCTTTATGTCAAGTTTTAGACCTATTTATTGGGAAACATATTTTCTTTTTCTTTAAAGTAATCCTAGAATATTGCATTTAGCATTGGTAGTTTGCATTAGAGTAGTTGCATTGTAAGAATTTTTAGTCTTTTGTAGATTTTGAGTGTGTGAGCATGTATTTTGAAAAAGAAAAGAAAAAACTTTTGTTTTTTCATTAGTTTGTTCATAGTTCCCTTGGTAGGAATCCATTTTCATCAAAGAAAAAGTTGCATTTTGCATGTAGCAGGTTTATATTGATTTGTTCTTGCGTCCATAACACCATAAGTTGCACCTCCATTTCACCCTTGATTTAAAAGAAAAAACTTTCAAATCAAGCGATAAAATCTAAAATGAAATAGAATATTTTTGATTTTTTAGTAAATACATCAACTAGTCTAGGTCATTAAGGCCTTGGAAGAGGTGTGTGGAGAGTTAACTCTCCAAGACCACTATAAATTTAAACTTAGAAGTTGATTAAAATAGTGAAACCTAGTCTCGTTAATATGTTCGGGAAAGCTCTCCTAAATAGGGAGTCAAGCACGAGGGCGAGTGAAAGCAGGGAAGAGAGATACCCCTTCTCATACTTTTTGGATCTAGACCAAAGACTGTTCCGCCCAACTGCCGATATGAACTAGTGACCTTAGTTGCCGTTCCTAGGTATCGCATGGGGGGGGGGAGCTACCAACTATGGCAGGCTGAGACATTACATCACATTCATTAGTACTTCTAGAGGGTGCCCTTGCGAAGCTTGGGTACTTGAACTGATAAAGGATTTTTTATGGAGGTCAGCGTAACTGCTTCTATTACCTTCGCTAGTAGGCCTGGGGTGTAATTACCCCATAATATTTTCGGAAGGTACTTATATATTGACTTTCTTGTATTTTGTTGTCCGGTCCTAATCACTCGGAGCAGAAATATCTGAGAACTGCTTGATTGGATGAATCTTTAGGGACAATTTTAGAGAGTGCTCTTTTCTCCTAGATTTCCATAGCTTTATAATTTTTTGACTCTATATAAGTTCTCTTAACAATTAAAAGTGGATGATCGATCAATTTGTCGATCTAGGAGGATTTGTGGGCTTTCTTCTACAAGTGCTGAGCCTTATTATAGAAGGCGTAGGAGAAATTCTGCTGGTGCTTTTCCATCAATAGCAACAAACACATCGGAGAGTGATCCTCCGCTTGGGGCTATAATTTCTGAGGATGATCCTAGTGTTAGTCGTGATTTAGAGAGGAGTACTCCACTCCTTTCTAGGGTTATTTTTTCATTGGAAGAAGTTGAGGTTGAAGATATGAATGAACCTCCAGTTACTCCTTCTTCCCCTCTTCCTTTTCATTTCCCAGGTGTTATATCATACATTGGGACCCTAACTCACAGGCCGACAAGCCCTCTTATTTATCCTTCTTTTGTTTCGATGACCACCGTTGGGAACACAGTTTTGACTATGAGTACTTCTAGTTTGCATACTCCTCTTTCAGTAGAAGGAGGAGGTACGATTGTTATATCAAATATAACTCCTAGTACTGCAATATTTTGCTCTACCTCCATTCCATCTTCGAGTGGTGGCACCCAATATTTTTCTTCCCACACTGGTTCATTTTCATTTGGGATGCCTTCTAGTGTAATTCATTTAGTTCCTTTCACCACTGCATCTGTTGTCTCCAAACCTATGTCTTCTATGGCTAGTGGTTCAACCTATTTTCAGGGTTTTCCCTTTGGAAGCAGTCATATTCCTCATTCTAACCCTTCCTTAGGTTCTTTTAATTTCTCCGCACAAGGTCAAGGTTTCAATCCTTTTCTAGGAGGTCAAGGTTTCAATACTTTTCAAGGTTGGAGGCCTGCTTTTGGTGTTTTAGGAACTCGGAATCAGTTCATGTTTGGTCGACAAGGGAACATGCCTTTCTCCTCCATAGGAACCTCTCAGGGTTTTTATCCTTTCGCTAATGCATGGAACCCTTACCAAGGGGTCTCATCTTCTTTCAATACTTAAATTGGGGGAAACATTCCTATTTATGGAAACACTTTGGTAGGAGGAGGTCCTAATCCCAATTTCTCTAGACCACAAGGTTTTCCTTATGATTCAATATCTTCTACAAACAATAATTGGTAGCCCGGTGCCTCAACAAATCCAGGTTATTCTTTTCAAAATGTTAGGAATCCCTCTCATGGTGGATGGAATTCTCAAGGTCCTCCACTCTTATTATTCCCGGAAACCCTAAATTTTCTAGATCTTTCTAAATTGAATAACGATCAAATCCAATAAGCCTGGCTTTGCCTCCGGTTCCTACCAAGCTTCCATAGAATATTAGAAAATTCGAAGGGAAGACTGGTGATGATCTAGCTGACCATGTAACCACTTTCAACTTATGGTTATCCTCTAACTCCCTTATTGATGATTCAATTATGTTGATAATTTTTCAACACACCTTGACTGAAAATGCTGCTAAATGGTACATAGAGCTTACTGGGAACACCTTTGCTTCGTTTGGTGAATTGGCTAACTATTTTTTTGAATCATTTTCAGTTTCCTGTTCGGTATGATGCTAGAACTGAGCTTTTTTCCAACTTCCAGGAAGAGAAGGAAACTCACATTTATGATAATATTTAGGAATGGAGAAGGAAGAGGCTCATTAAAGCCTATATTCCCAATGAATTACTTCTGGAATGGTTCTTAAAATCCTTACAACCAGAAATCTCAAAGGATGCATATCTTTCTGGGGTATTTACTAAAGAGCAGGCTATCTTTAGAGCCCAACAATTATAACTTATCTATTCTCACTCTGGGATTCTTAATAAGATTTTTCCAGATTTTCTTAGATCTAAGATAGATTTAGCCAAGCCGAAGCTAGGTCCCCATGATGACAAGCTATTTGGTTCGATCGATAGTAATAGGGCTAACCTCTTAAATCAATTGTAGCAATTGTCTTTACAAACTGCTTCTTCTATTCAAGCTATGTTGTCGGTGTCTATGCCTTCCCAACCTTTAACAATTAATGTTGTCCAATCCTCTAACCCCAAAGGAAACTAACAATTCGATGGGAAGAAGAAAGGACGTAATAAGAAAAAGGATAAGGATGGGAGGGATAATGCAAACAAAACCAACAATAATGTTGGAGAGGGTAAGACAGAGTTGAAAATGAAAGTTAAGTTTGCTTCCAAATTGTGCACTAGAGACCATCTCACTCATCTTTGCCCTAAGATTTAGGATGCTTATCACTTGTTGGCTCAGCAAGGTTCTTCTAGTTCCCAGGTTGTCCTGACTAACCCTTTTCCCCAATGGTATCAAATGATTACTGACACGAATGCAAATACTGGAGCTCCCACAGGGGGCAACTAGGAGGGATAAAATTCATCAAATGTATACATGATGAGTTCTCACGTTGATGTTGTAATGAGATCATGTTATTATGGTGAATTCGAATCTTCTAAGGCTAAGGCTGCTCCTGATATTTCCGAACCAGTCCATATAGAGAGGCCCGCAGTTGAGCCTATACCTCGCATGCCGAAAGGCTCTACTGAAAGTTCGACGATTAAACCTAATGCCAAGGCAGCTAAGAACTACTCCATTGTAGAAGATCTGTCTCAGAGTCCTTGTGTTATGTCTGCGTTGGAGGTACTCCAATCATGCCCAAAACAAGGGAGTGCAATGCTCACTATGATTGGGGCAATAACTCTCTTATGATTACATTCGATATTTCAAATCTTAATAAGTGACTTCCTCATCATATGGCTTTTCAAATTAAATCTATGTATCGAAAGATCGATATTTTTCAAACTGTAGTTGATCAAGGAGCTTCCACATGTGTCATGTCTATTTCATGTTGGAAAGATGTTGGATCTCCTCGAGCCATTCCTGCACCTACTCTCTTGACTGCATTTGATGGTCATTCTCACAGGCCACATGGCATTGTTCCTGCCTTTCCCATCTGTGTTGGGGGCAAGGTAGTCGATATCAAAGTAGAAATAGTCAATGCTGATTTGGGCTATAACCTTCTATTGGGACGAAATTGGTTTTATGAGATGGATGCCATTATATCATCATTATTTTGCATCCTTTATTTTCCCATGAATGGAGAATTGTTACCATTGATCAGATGGATTATTCTCCGATAGATTCCTATGCATCCTCTGATTCTATTGTTCCCTTGGTGAAGAATGCGAAGAAACCTGTTGAGAATCTAGGAGTTGGTATGTATGCCTCCTTGATGGGTACCTTTGATCTTCTACCTCATGTTGTTTATAAAAATGCTATTTCATCTTCCAAGTTTCCTTCCCGAAGAGAGTTCTTCCGAACTCATTATTTTTCGAATCCTTGGCCCTTACCCTCTTTTATGACCAAATTAGAACAAGGGAAAGTGGGTGGAATGGCATATCCTATGTCTGTAGCCAACATTTCTTATCAATCTATTGTTAACACTGCAGATTCCGATTCGGTTCCTCTTTCACCAAAGGATTTGGTTGGAGATGTGGCTTCAGCTTGGACCCTTAACTCAACTTCTTCTTTGGACTACTTTGATATTGTTTTACCATATGAGGAGGAAATCCTAGGAGAAATGATGGGTGTGGAAAGACCGTGGGATGATTTTCATCATGGGTCATATTTTATACCATATTTGTGTAAAGTTGAGTCAAGTTTTTCTAGCCCTCTGTCAACTAGTCATGTTCACCCAATTCTAAACCCTTTGGCTCCAACACAAATTTTTGCCGAAGGTAATATGCCTATCATTTCGGAAACAATTTCGGTGAAAATTTCCATGAATCCCAATGTAATAGAGAATGTTTTCATCAAAGCCGAATGTTCCCTTGAAGCGATTCAAATATATACCGATATTTTTAAAGAATTCTGTGATGTGTTCGCTTGGTCTTATGAGGAAATTCATGGAATTGATCCCTTAATTTTCCAACATGAGATTAAGAATTATGAGAACGCTAAGCCTATATGGCAAATGCTTCGGCCGGTAAATCCTAGGAAAGCTGCAACTATCAAGGCCAAGGTTGAGAAGTTACTTAAGGCAAGTTTTATATACCTTGTTCCTTTGACTAAGTGGGTTCCAAATCTGGTCCTAGGTTATAAGAAACAAGGAATGATCTATGTGTGCATAGAATTCAGAGATTTGAATAAGGCTTGTCCCAAAGATAATTACCCCACACCCTTTATTGATCAAATTATCGATGAATGTTCGGAGAATGAGATTTTCCCCTTCATGGACAATTTCTTGGTTTATCATCAAATTCCTATCCGTACTGAATATCAACATAAGACAACCTTTATTTGCCCATTGGGTATTTTTGTATATAAAAAGATGCCTTTTGGAATTAAAAATGCTGGAGAAAATTTCCAGTGTGCCATGTCTATGCTTTCCACGATATCAAGAATATAATCAAAGCTTATTTGGATGATTTAGCTGCTCATTCTTGAAAGAGAATTGATCATCCTCATCATCTTCGATCAATTTTCGAAATATGTCTTTATTATAAAATGCAGTTGAATCTGAATAAGTGTGTTTTCGCAGTCACATCCGGTCAATTATTGGGGTTCATAGTGTCTACTGAAGGGATTCGTGTAGATCCTTTAAAGGTTGAGGAAATACTTTAGTTTCCTCCTCCGCCTAACATTCATCAAATTCAGAGTCTCCAAGGAAAAGCTAATTTCTTGAAGAGATTTATCGTCAATTATACTAAGATTACGAAATGATTTATGAGATTGTTGAAAAAAGGAGTTCCATTCCTACGGGACAAATTCGCTCAATGCTCGTTTGATGCTTTGAAAAATGAATTAACCTCTGCTCCTTCACTGAGTCAACTTGATTATAACAAGGATTTCCTCTTGTATCTTGCCATGGAAGAATCAACCACAGGTATGGTTCTGGTTCAAGAAGATGATGCTCTCTGTGAGCATGTCATTTATTATCTAAGCCGAGCCTTGATAGGTTTTAAATTGCAATATTATCCCATCGAGAAGTTAGCTCTGGCAATAGTCCATGCTGTCCAATGACTTAGGCATTATATTCTACGTCGAAAAACTTTTGTTTTGGTAGTCGTTAATCCATTTCAATTCATTCTCTGTAGGTGAGTGATTGGGGGAAAATATAATAGATGGATTTTTATTCTACAAGAATTCGATCTCGAGTTCTTGTCTTCTAAATCCAAGAAATCATTGATATTTGCAGAATTAATCTCCGAGTTTCCTTGTGGAGAAGAAATAGTTTATGAGGAATCATTCCATGCTAAACATATTTTCCTTATTTCTTTAGAAAATCCTTAGTATGGGGATATTATTATATATCTTCAGACTTCAAATTTTCTCCTCACTTTTTCGAAGGATGAGCGTAGAAAATTGCGTCACTTGGCAAAAAGCTATGTTATCATTAGTGACACTTTATATCATCGCAGGGTCGATTCAATCCTTAGACGTTGCTCAGCCCTATAAGAGGCTAAGGTAGTGCTGAATTATTGCCATAGTGGAGCTTGTGGTGGTCATTTATCAGGGCTTGCTATAACCCAAAAAATTCTGCGTGCTGGATATTTTTGGCCTTCGATTTTCAAAGATTTTGTTGAAGCAGTCTAAAAATGTCATCCTTGTGAAGTCTATAATTTGAAAATGTGTGCTCATCCAGCTCTGCTCATTCCTGTTATTACCATTGGTCCATTCACAAAGTGGGGAATAAATTTTACAAATTGTAACCCACCTTCGACAAAGGGTCATAAGTATATCATTGTAGCAGTGGACTACTTCACCATCTGGGTCGACGATATGCCTACTTTTTCGAACGATGGTGAAACAACAACCCTATTTATTTTCAACCAAGTCATTTATCGTTTTGGTATTCCTAAATATATTATCATTGACCATGGTAGTCATTTTAAGAACTCCATGATGGATGAATTGGCTCTCAATTTAGGTTTCCGGTAGGAGCATTCGTATCCTTATTATTCTTAGGCCAATGGGCAAGTGGAAGTAAAAAGAATCCATTCCATAACTAACATATAAACAACAGAAATAATTAGGATACAACAACCATAATTGCCACATATAATCCATTCCATTTACACTTCAGATACCAAGGAAAGAACCTCTTATTAATGAATGCAAAATCCAACCTCGTATGCTACTACAACGTTCCATCCAACCATAGATTGGCTGAGCCAAATATCTCTTTAGCCAATCACCCCTGTGCCATATTCCAAGCATGAATGTGGGACTCAAACCAAAAGAACCAACTAGGGCTTCTTGAGGCTAAATGTTATAGCATCATTTTCCACCTCTATATACTTGATGGTATGTGTTATGGCCTTAGGCAACCCTTTCCCTTCAAACTTGGTCCTTTACCTAAAAAAAATTATTTTGAATTCCATACATGACTCTGCCCTCTCAAAATTGCATGCACACGCAGGTCCAATTATACCCAACCCATGTATATAATTTAAAATATTAAAAAATATACAATTCCATATTTTTTGGGCAGGGTTTACGGGTTACACCGGAAGCCTAACTAGAGGATCTCATGACCTAATGGGAAGGCCTAAAGGGGAGAGAGAGATAGGTATTGATATTATAGCCATTTAGTCCCTGATCAAGTCTAATTTTCCCTTGTGCCTCCTACACTTCCCAGATTGTGGAAATCCTTGTTTCCCTCATGGAGATGTTCATTCCTCTTATATAACATCCAAGCGTATGCTTATGGAAGGATATTTTTGAGGCTTGGTCTGGATGGATCCGGAGGACAATTTCGCTTGGAGTTGTGGCTGAATCAGGTGGTATTCCTCCACACATATTTACATATATCAATAAAGAAGCTCTGTCCTGTTCCTGATGTTCATGATCTTAATCATTTATACATGTTATGATCTTGTTACGAATGGTTTCATGTTATTTTGTTTATAAGCTTATATGATATAATGCTAAAATCTTAAACATGATTTCAATTATTACTATTATATGTGCTTTTCTTGAGTGAGTTGCAGGTTTTGGAGCACTAGGAGAAGCAAAGGGTTTGAACCTTGCGTGATCGCCTTCAAACGTAGGACCTATAGGTACAACCTATTCTTCTCATTTTACTAGTTTAAGCATTAGGATTGTAAATTTGCTTGCTTCTTGTTGTTGCATGCTTCTTGCTCTATTGGGATTCTCAACCCAAACCCTAGGGTAATTCATCCCATAACATCAGCCCAGACCTTCGAAGAAAAAGGACAATGTAAGAACAAATGAGTGAAAGATTCTTCAACATTTTTGCATAAAATAAACCAAATAGGGCCTTGTTTTTTTGGTTTCAGAAGGTTATCCCAGGTGGGTACTTTTCCCTTTAAAATGCTCCAGACAAAGAGACTTGATTTTGCAAGAATTTTCAATTTCTAGAGAAGATTGCACCACCACTCTTGGACACCTAAATCATTCCTAGCCATCAAATATATATAACCATATTTTGGAGGGTAACTTCCAGATGGGGCATGAACCCATCTGATGGAGTCCAAATGATCTCTGAGTCTGACACTGGAGCTTTGTAGTTCACCTGTAAATATCTTCCATTCTTCATGCCGACAAGGGTCTAAAATTAAGTCCTCAGCAGTTTTCCAACCTTGATTCCAAAAGGTGGAAGATATTTCTTTTTCAATCTGTTTTAGAAAAGTAACCCCACAACCATTGAGAAAATCTAGTACCTACCTCGAAAGAGAAAAGTCCTCATTACATCCTACCCAAGGGTCGAAACTGATACAAATTTTTTCACCATTACCAACGTGCCAAGCTAACCCTGCTTCCACTAATTTAAAAGTGTCTATAGTAGCCTTCCAAATCACAGATGGATTCATTGATTTCTTGTTTTCTCTCCTCATCAAGTCATCCAATAGTTCAGGGTCTAAATACTTCCTTTTAACCACAATAGTCCAAAGATTATCCATAGACAACAGACGCCAACTCGGTTTCACTGCCAAAGAAATAACAAAAGAATGGATCTCCTTAATCCCCAATCCTCCCCAGGATTGAGGTCACACAATTTTGTCCCACACAACCCACGGGAGAACCATGTCCTCTTTAGTACCCGCCCATAAAAAATAGATGTAAAGTTTCCTAATTTTAGATAGAATACCTTTAGGAACCCAAGTTAAAGCAATCCAATAAACCAGGATAGCCATGAGTAACGACTTGATGAGAACCAATATTCCCGCTCTCAACAACCACTTAAAACTCCAATATTTAATCCGTTTTTAATTTTTTGAAATCAACCAAAACCAATCTCTCTTCATGTAAGAATCAGGCTTTAGGTGAAAACCATGATATTTGAAGCTACCACCTATAAGATTTGAATCAAAGGGTAAAAACAAGGTGAATTTATCCAATTCATTCCCTGAAAACCCCACATGGATAATTGAGGATTTCTGAGCTTTTATGCACATACCAGTTGCATGAAGGAACAAATCAAGGGAAGACTTCAACTATTGTAAATCCTCATTGGAGCCATTGCTGAAAAGGAGAATATCATCTACAAAAAGTAGGTGAGATATGAATAAGTTAGTTGAAATTTCAATTCCTTTCAGACTTCCATTCCTTTTAGTAGCCAATAGTAGTTGACTAAGACCTTCAACAGCCAGAAGAAACAAAAGAGGGGATAAGGGGAAAATTTTTCTAAGCCCTATTTGACTGTGGAAAAAATGAGAAGTTCCCCCATTGATAAGAACTACAAAAGATACATTTTTCATACAACTCATGATACAATTAATGAAACCAATGAAAAATCCCAGATGGGTCAGAAGGAATTGAAGATATAATCAGCTGATTCTGTCATAGGCCATTGACAAATCGATTTTAACAATCATGCCTTTTATTCTACTTATTTTGATAGTATGCATCGTTTCTTGAGAGACACCAATAGCCTCATGGATCTATCTACCATCCAGAAACCCGAATTGTTCCTTTGAAATATTCCTGGACAAAATTGGCTTTAACCAGGTCGCTATTGCCAATAATTTTATAAATACAGTTACATAGGGATATAGGTCTATACTCTTCAAAAGAACTAGGAATATCAGTTTTTTGGATAAGGGAATAAAGGTGGTATTGAAGGGCTCATGAATATGACCCATATTCCTGGATTCTTCCACCACCCCTACAAGATCATCCCCAAGCATCTCATAAAAATGTTGGAAGAATTCCACTATCCAACCATCAGGCCATGGAATTTTTTCTTCTGCACTGTTTTTAAGATTTATTCTACTTCAATTTTTGACACCGGAGTCATAAGTATCTCATTTTCTTCCTCTGTATATTTAGGTATACATTTTCTGACTTTGATGACCTCTACTATAGATACCACATCTGGTGCCTTAAAAATGATTTTGAACTAGTTCTTTCCCATACTAGCCAGATCAATTTTTTTTTTTTGCTATGCACCCTCCTCCCGCTCAATTTCCAAAAGAGTGTTTGAATTCTTCCTTCCGTTTGCATAATTTTGGAAAAAATTCTTCAAATGTAGGACCTTTGGGTACAACCTCTTCTTCCCATTTTTCTATTTTAAGCATTAGGACTGTAAATTTGCTTTCTTATTATCGCTGTATGCTTCTTGCTCTGTTAGGGTTATCAACCCAAACCCTAGGGTAATTCATCCTGTAACAGAATTTTTGACTCCACTGGGGATTACATCCGTGCAATTCATAGTTTGGGTTGTTTCTCTATGGATCTAGGTTCTTTGTTTGGTTTGATCACTTTTGCAGTTTCTTTGGTTCATTATCTATCCAGGCAAAAGCTCTGATTTTCTGGATCAGACATGGACTTTTAATTTTTCTTTACTACCCTTTTTATATGCACTTTCCAGTTTACACAGTTGCATATACATGCATTTTGGTCGAAAGAAACATGCGTATACATGGGTTTCCTTGTACACAGTCGTGTATACACGTAGGTTGATCACTGTCAAGCTGCATATGGTTAGTTTTAAATGAAATTTTTATATTTTGAGTCTAGTAAAGCCTTTTTCTTATTTTCTGTTACTTCTGTTTAATCCTTGATGTTTTTCGAAACTATTTCTTTTTACAGTTTATCAATTTCCTCTCTTTCTTGGTGAAAAACCTTGTAAACGTAGGGTTTTCCCTTCTTTGTGAAGTTTCAGTTTTATGTTTGGCACTAGGACTTCTTGCTGAAGTTCTTGGCTATTATGAGTAGTCGGTACAGTGAGTTAGTGTTGATTTTATCATGCTTAGCCTCCTTATTTCTTCACTTTTTGCTTTTCTTTCGTTGTCTTTCTTGGTTTTTTAAGAAAGGTGCCTCTGGCAATCTTGAAGAGTCTTCTTGATTTTTTTGGAGTTTCTTTGTTTGTTGGAGTTCTATGTTGCTGATCAGAATATTTATTTGAGTGGGTTACCTCTTTCTACTTGTTAAGTCTTGTCATGAAAATGATGTTGATGGCTTAAGGAATTTGAGGCATTTTTTTGCTCAATTTGGTGATTTTGAGTTTTTGGGTAGTTTTTGCTTTCTCAAAGAATTTCTTGCTTCCTTAAAAAGAAAAATATATAAAAAACAGCTTTGTTTGCGTCTTCTTTTTCTTTCGGTTTATTTTTTAAGGCCTTTTTGTCATTTTTGAGCAAGTGAAAAGTTTTTCATTTGATCGAATTTGCTTAGTTTTGGGAGAAGTTCTTGGTTGAATTTGCCCCCTTTTGTATCAAGTTTTTGGCATCTTTGTTGGGAGAAGTTCTTGTTTGAATTTGTCCTTTCTTTATGTCAAGTTTTAGACCTATTTATTGGGAAACATATTTTCTTTTTCTTTAAAGTAATCCTAGAATATTGCATTTAGCATTGGTAGTTTGCATTAGAGTAGTTGCATTGTAAGAATTTTTAGTCTTTTGTAGATTTTGAGTGTGTGAGCATGTATTTTGAAAAAGAAAAGAAAAAACTTTTTTTTTTCATTAGTTTGTTCGTAGTTCCCTTGGTAGGAATCCATTTTCATCAAAGAAAAAGTTGCATTTTGCATGTAGCAGGTTTATATTGATTTGTTCTTGCGTCCATAACACCATAAGTTGCACCTCCATTTCACCCCTGATTTAAAAGAAAAACCTTTCAAATCAAGCGATAAAATCTAAAATGAAATAGAATCTTTTTGATATTTCAGTAAATACATCAACTAGTCTAGGTCATTAAGGCCTTGGAATAGGTGTGTGGAGAGTTAACTCTCCAAGACCACTATAAATTTAAACTTAGAAGTTGATTAAAATAGTGAAACCCAGTCTCGTTAATATGTTCGGGAAAGCTCTTCTAAACAGGGAGTCAAGCATGAGGGCGAGTGAAAGCAGGGAAGAGAGATACCCTTTCTCATACTTTTTGGATCTCGACCAAAGATTGTTCCGCCCAGCTGCCGATACGAACTGGTGACCTTAGTTGCCGTTCCTAGGTATCGCATGGGGGGGGGGGGGGGGAATACCCGTGGTACTCGAGGTAGAAATTACATCACATTCATTAGTACTTCTAGAGGGTGCCCTTGCGAAGCTTGGGTACTTGCACTGATAAAGGCTTTTTTATGGAGGTCAGCGTAACTGCTTCTATTACCTTCGCTAGTATGCCAGGGGTGTAATTACCCCATAATATTTTTGGAAGGTACTTATATATTGAATTTCTTGTATTTTGTTGTCCGGTCCTAATCACTCGGAGCGGAAATACCTGAGAACTGCTTGATTGGATGAATATTTAGGGACAATTTTAGAGAGTGCTCTTTTCTCCTAGATTGCCATAGCTTTATAATTTTTTGACTCTATATAAGTTCTCTTAACAATTTAAAGTGGATGATCGATCAATTTGTCGATCTAGGAGGCTTCATGGGCTTTCTCCTGCAAGTGTTGAGCCTTATTATAGAAGGCGTAGGAGAAATTCTGCTGGTGCTTTTCCATCAATAGCAACGAACACATCGGAGAGTGATCCTCCGCTTGGGGCTATAATTTCTGAGGATGATCCTAGTGTTAGTCGTGATTTAGAGAGGAGTACTCCACTCCTTTCTAGGGTTATTTTTTCGTCGGAAGAAGTTGAGGTCAAAGATATGAATGAACCTCCAGTTACTCCTTCTTCCCCTCTTCCTTTTCATTTCCCAGGGGTTATATCATACATTGGGACCCTACATCACAGGCCGACAAGCCCTCTTATTTATCCTTCTTTTGTTTCGATAGCCACTGTTGGGAACACAGTTTTGACTACGAGTACTTCTAGTTTGCATACTCCTCTTTCAGTAGACGGAGGAGGTACAATTGTTATATCAAATATCACTCCTAGTACTGCAATATTTTGCTCTACCTCCATTCCATCTTCGAGTGGTGGCACCCAAGATTTTTCTTCCCACACTGGTTCATTTTCATTTGGGATGCCTTCTAGTGTAATTCATTTAGTTCCTTTCACCACTGCATCTGTTGTCTCCACACCTATGTCTTCTATGGCTAGTGGTTCAACCTCTTTTCAGGGTTTTCCCTTTGGAAGCAGTCATATTCCTTATTCTAACCCTTCCTTAGGTTCTTTTAATTTCTCCGCACAAGGTCAAGGTTTCAATCATTTTCTATGAGGTCAAGGTTTTAATACTTTTCAAGGTTGGAAGCCTGCTTTTGGTGTTTTAGGAACTGGGAATCATTTCATGTTTGGTCGACAAGGGAACATGCCTTTCTCCTCCATAGGAACCTCTCAGGGTTTTTATCCTTTCGCTAATGCATGGAACCCTTACCAAGGGGTCTCATATTCTTTTAATACTTAAATTGGGGGAAACATTCCTATTTATGGAAACCCTTTGGCAGGAGGAGGTCCTAATCCCAATTTCTCTAGACCACAAGGTTTTCCTTATGATTCAATATCTTCTACAAACAATCATTGGCAGCCCGGTGCCTCAACAAATCCAGGTTATTCTTTTCAAAATGTTAGGAATCCCTCTCATGGTGGATGGAATTCTCAAGGTCCTCCACTCTTATTATTCTCGGCAACCCTAAATTTTCTAGATCTTTCTAAATTGAATAACGATCTAAGCCAATAAGCTTGGCTTTGCCTCCGGTTCCTACCAAGCTTCTATAGAATATTAGAAAATTCGAAGGGAAGACTGGTGATGATCTAGCTGACCATGTAACCACTTTCAACTTATGGTTATCCTCTAACTCCCTTATTGATGATTCAATTAGGTTGATATTTTTTCAACACACCTTGACTGAAAATGCTGCTAAATGGTACATAGAGCTTACTGGGAACACCTTTGCTTTGTTTGGTGAATTGGCTAACTATTTTTTTGAGAAGGAAGAGGCTCATTAAAGCCTATATTCCCAATGAATTACTTCTGGAATGGTTCTTAAAATCCTTACAACCAGAAATCTCAAAGGATGCATATCTTTCTGGGGTATTTACTAAAGAGCAGGCTATCTTTAGAGCCCAACAATTATAACTTATCTATTCTCACTCTGGGATTCTTAATAAGATTTTTCCAGATTTTCCTAGATCTAAGATAGATTTAGCCAAGCCGAAGCTAGGTCCCCATGATGACAAGCTATTTGGTTCGATCGATAGTAATAGGGCTAACCTCTTAAATAAATTGTAGCAATTGTCTTTACACATTGCTTCTTCTATTCAAGCTATGCTGTCGGTGTCTATGCCTTCCCAACCTTTAACAATTAATGTTGTCCAATCCTCTAACCCCAAAGGAAACTAGAAATTCAATGGGAAGAAGAAAGGACGTAATAAGAAAAAGGATAAGGATGGGAGGGATAATGCAAACAAACCCAACAATAATGTTGGAGAGGGTAAGACAGAGTCGAAAATGAAAGTTAAGTTTGCTTCCAAATTGTGCACTGGAGACCATCTCACTCATCTTTGCCCTAAGATTTAGGATGCTTAACGCTTGTTGGCTCAACAAGGTTCTTCTAGTTCCCAGGTTGTCCTGACCAACCCTTTTCCCCAATGGTATCAAATGCTTACTGACACGAATGCAAATACTGGAGCTCCCACAGGGGGCAACTAGGAGAAATAAAATTCATCAAATGTATACATGATGAGTTCTCACGTTGATGTTGTAATGAGATCATGTGATTATGGTGAATCTGAATATTCTAAGGCTAAGGCCGCTCCTGATATTTCTGAACTAGTCCATATAGAGAGGCCCGCAGTTGAGCCTATACCTCGCATGCCGAAAGGCTCTACTAAAATTTCGACGATTAACCCTAATGCCAAGGCAGCTAAGAACTACTCCATTGTAGAAGATCTGTCTCAGATTCCTTGTGTTATGTCTGCGTTGGAGGTACTCCAATCATGCCCAAAACAAGGGAGTGCAATGCTCACTATGATTGGGGCAATAACTCTCTTATGATTACATTCGATATTTCAAATCTTAATAAGTGACTTCCTCATCATATGGATTTTAAAATTAAATCTATGTATCGAAAGATCGATATTTTTCAAACTGTAGTTGATCAAGGAGCTTCCACATGTGTCATGTCTATTTCATGTTGGAAAGATATTGGATCTCCTTGAGCCATTCTTTCACCTACTCTCTTGACTGCATTTGATGGTCATTCTCATAGGCCACATGGCATTGTTCCTGCCTTTCCCATCTGTGTTGGGGGCAAGGTAGTCGATATCAAAGTAGAAATAGTCGATGCTAATTTGGGCTATAACCTTCTATTGGGACGAAATTGGTTTTATGAGCTGGATGCCATTGTATCATCATTATTTTGCATCCTTTATTTTCCCATGAATGGAGAATAATTACCATTGATCAGATGGATTATTCTCTGATAGATTCCAATGCATCCTCTAATTCTATTGTTCCCTTGGTGAAGAATGCGAAGAAACCTGTTGAGAATCTAGGAGTTGGTATGTATGCCTCCTTGATGGGTACCTTTGATCTTCTACCTCATGTTGTTTATAAAAATGCTATTTCATCTTCCAAGGTTCCTTCCCGAAGAGAGTTCTTCCGAACTCATTATTTTTCAAATCCTTGGCCCTTACCCTCTTTTATGACCAA
This sequence comes from Pinus albicaulis, assembly GCA_034641835.2. NCBI lineage: Eukaryota > Viridiplantae > Streptophyta > Pinopsida > Pinales > Pinaceae > Pinus > Pinus albicaulis. The sequence continues at coordinate 575,354,072 of CM076580.1, forward strand.
ATTAGAACAAGGGAAAGTGGGTGGAATGGCATATCCTATGTCTGTAGCCAAAATTTCTTATAAATCTATTGTTAACACTGTAGATTCCGATTCGGTTCCTCTTTCACCAAAGGATTTGGATGGAGATGTGGCTTCAGCTTGGAACCTTAACTCAACTTCTTCTTTGGACTACTTTGATACTATTTTACCATATGAGAAGGAAATCCTAGGAGAAATGATGGGTGTGGAAAGACCGTGGGATGATTTTCATCATGGGTCATATTTTATACCATATTTGTGTAAAGTTGAGTCAAGTTTGTCTAGCCCTCTGTCAACTAGTCATGTTCACCCAATTCTAAACCCTTTGGCTCCAACACAGATTTTTTCCAAAGGTAATATTCCTATCATTTCGGAAAAAATTTCGGTGAAAATTTCCATGAATCCCAATGTAATAGAGAATGTTTTCATCAGAGCCGAATGTTCCCTTGAAGAGATTCAAATATATACCGATCTTTTTAAAGAATTCCGTGATGTGTTCGCTTTGTCTTATGAGGAAATTCATGGAATTGATCCCTTAATTTTCCAACATGAGATAAAGAATTATGAGAACGCTAAGCCTATATGGCAAATGCTTCGGCCGATAAATCCTAGGAAAGCTGCAACTATCAAGGCCAAGGTTGAGAAGCTACTTAAGGAAAGTTTTATATACCTTGTTCCTTTGACTGGGTGGGTTCCAAATCTGGTCCTGGTTGATAAGAAACAAGGAATGATCTATGTCTGCATAGAATTCAGAGATTTGAATAAGGCTTGTCCTAAAGATAATTACCCCACACCCTTTATTGATCAAATTATTGATGAATTTTCGGGGAATGAGATTTTCTCCTTCATGGACAGTTTCTTGGTTTATAATCAAATTCCTATCCGTACTGAATATCAACATAAGACAACCTTTATTTTCCCATTGGGTATTTTTGTATATAAAAAGATGCCTTTTGGAATTAAAAATGCTGGAGAAAATTTCCAGTGTGCCATGTCTTATGCTTTCCACGATATAAATAATATCATCGAAGCTTATTTGGATGATTTAGCTGCTCATTATCGAAAAAGAATTGATCATCCTCATCATCTTCGATCAATTTTCGAAATATGTTGTTATTTTAAAATGCAGTTGAATCTGAATAAGTGTGTTTTCGCAGTCACATCTGGTCAATTATTGGGGTTCATAGTGTCTACTGAAGGGATTTGTGTAGATCCTTTAAAGGTTGAGGAAATACTTTAGTTTCCTCCTCCGCCTAACATTCATCAAATTTAGAGTCTCCAAGGAAAAGCTAATTTCTTGAGGAGATTTATTGTCAATTATGCTAAGATTATGAAAGGATTTATGAGATTGTTGAAAAAAGGAGTTCCATTCCTATGGGACAAATTCGCTCAATGCTCGTTTGATGCTTTGAAAAATGAATTAACCTCTGCTCCTTCACTGAGTCAACTTGATTATAACAAGGATTTCCTCTTGTATCTTGCCGTGGCAGAATCAACCACAGGTATGGTTCTGGTTCAAGAAGATGATGCTCTCTGTGAGCATGTCATTTATTATCTAAGCCGAGCCTTGATAGGTTTTAAATTGCAATATTATCCCATCGAGAAGTTAGCTCTGGAAGTAGTCCATGCTGTCCAATGACTTAGACATTATATTCTGCGTCGCAAAAATTTTTTTTTGGCAGTCGTTAATCCATTTCAATTCATTCTCTGTAGGTGAGTGATTGGGGGAAAATATAATAGATGGATTTTTATTCTACAAGAATTCGATCTCGAGTTCTTGTCTTCTAAATCCAAGAAATCATTGATATTTGCAAAATTAATCTCCGAGTTTCCTTGTGGAGAAGAAACAGTTTATGAGGAATCATTCCATGCTAAACATATTTTCCTTATTTCTTTAGAAAATACTTAGTATGGGGATATTATTATATATCTTCAGACTTCAAATTTTCCCCTCACTTTTTCGAAGGATGAGCGTAGAAAATTGCGTCACTTGGAAAAAAGCTATGTTATCATTAGTGACACTTTATATCATCGCAGGGTCGATTCAATCCTTAGACGTTGCTCAACCCTATAAGAAGCTGAGGTAGTGCTGAATTATTGCCATAGTGGAGCTTGTGGTGGTCATTTATCAGGGCTTGCTATAACCCAAAAAATTCTGCGTGCTGGATATTTTTGGCCTTCGATTTTCAAAGATTTTGTTGAAGCAGTCTAAAAATGTCATCCTTGTGAAGTCTATACTTTGAAAATGTGTGCTCATCCAGCTCTGCTCATTCCTGTTATTACTGTCAGTCCATTCACAAAGTGGGGAATAAATTTTACAAATTGTAACCCACCTTCGACAAAGGGTCATAAGTATATCATTGTAGCAGTGGACTACTTCACCAACTGGGTCGAGGGTATGCCTACTTTTTCGAACGATGGTGAAACAACAACCCTATTTATTTTCAACCAAGTCATTTATCATTTTGGTATTCCTAAATAGATTGTCATTGACCATGGTAGTAATTTTAAGAACTCCATGATGGATGAATTGGCTCTCAATTTAGGTTTCCAGTAGGAGCATTCGTATCCTTATTATCCTCAGGCCAATGAGCAAGTGGAAGCCACGAATAAATCCTCGAAGGTTATATTGCAAAGGACAATCACTAAATCTTAATCCAATTGGAACATAATGTTGTTTCCTATGCTTTGGGCATACTAGATGTCATTTAATACTGCAACGGGGTTCACTCCTTTTCAACTAGTTTACAGATTGGAATCAATCTTCCCTGTGGAATGTGAAATTACTTCTCTTAAGCTAGTTGTCTAAATTCTTCCAGACACTACCATTCTTGAAAAACACCTCATTTATTTGGAACGTCTTGATGAGCAACATCGAGACATAGCCACGATTAACGAAGCTCATAAGAAAAGGGTGAAGGTTCAGTATGATAAGACTGTGTGACCTAGGGTTTTCTCTGAAGGAGACCTTGTCCTGGTCTATGACCAAGATGAGGATGCTTTGGGGGCATGCAATTTTAAATTCATGTGGTACGATCCTTACATTATTAAAAGAGTATTGAAAAAGGGAGCTTATGAATTGGTTGATTTTAATGGAAATGAGCTGGAAAAGCTGAGAAATGGGCTCTATCTTAAGAAGTATTATGCCTAGGCTTGTGCCTAACATTTGCTTTGGTTTTGTACATATTGTATTTTTTGTGCATATCTGTCTATCGGTTTCATTGCAACATTAATATTTTTTATTTTCCTTCACAAGTATCTATGGATGATATGATCTATTTAGGATTTGCCGATGGTGCTAGTCGACATACCTTGAATTTTGCTTCCACGGCTTGGGTAATTTACTATCCATCTGGTTAGTTGTTAGTCTCAAGGGGCATATGTATTGGTCTTGCTTCAAATAATGTTGCATAATATATTGCCGTGGTCAATCTACTGTTTGAAGCAATATCTCTTGGTGTTGGTTCGTTAGTAGTATACTTAGATTCACAATTGGTGGTGTCTCAATTGAATAACATCTAGCGTATCATGTATCCTTATTTATATATTAAATTTCTGAGAGTGTGTTTATTACAAAGACCATTTAATTTAATTACATATATCCATTACCCATGACCATAAACCACATTTTATGATTCATTAGCTAATCAAGCATTATATTGGCATATAATTGATTCATCACATTGAAAACAACAAAAATCATCAATTATCATTTGTATATATGAGAGAGTCACACCACGAAATTGCCTGTATATAGATAAGAGTCATATGTTCAAAATTTAATACAAAATTGGGACAAAAATGTCCTACAAAATTAGGGCCTATGCCCGATCATGTCTATCGCAAAAAAAAATCAAGTCATCCTAAAATCTATGTATGAGGGCCTTGCCCTGGATGAGCATCCCAGAAGAAGACTATGGCAGTTGCCACACGTCTGAAGAGTCACACCCAATCGCATGGTACACCAACCACATGTCTCTGTATAGCCTCTGGCATATCCTCCATTGAAGCCATATGCACTTGGTGGGTTAAACCCTACAGGTTCCTTTGTAAGGCATGAATAGCTCTCTCAGGATCACCTGCGATATTTTCCACATCTCTTCCGCGACAGAACCTCAGGTATTACTGGTCCTACATCTGCGTCATGATCAATAATGTTGTAATTATTTTTTCCTATAAAAAAGAATTTCATTTCATATTTTTGAAAATCCAAAAAATCAAATAACCTCAAAAATCATAAAAGAAATCTTACCAATTTCTCCCCATGCAGCATTGAGTGGAAGTGGAAGATCTGGGTCTGCTCTGAAGTCCATACCTACATAGGGGTAGTGCTCAATGGTGATGAATTGTTCTCCCCACCAAAGGAAGAAATCATCATCAAAGGTAGTCATAGGGACCTCGCCACCCCCTAGTCTCTTCATCAAGTAAGCCACCTTGCTATGCGTGGATCTCTTGGGGTGCTAATCATTGAAATCACCTTGGGTTGAAGCCCAAGTATTCTCTCAAAAATGAAAGTGCAAAGGATAGTTCCATATCCAAAATTCTTGGTCTTATTCTTTCGAATTGACGTTAAATTCTTTTTCAAGTTGGCTAGTAAGGTTGTGCACTGGTCATATAATATAGTCAGGAAATTTGTTGCCAAAATCATTTTAGCTCATGAGGCTTGATGCAATGATTCTGATTTGGATATTCAGACAACTGTGAAAATAAGGATTCTCATGTGTAATCCCTCTACATCTCTTATTAGGATCTGAGTCCCAACCTTCTGAGTATTTGCTGAACAATAGAGTCAAATGTAGTCATCTACATTGAGTCTTCCTGGGGTCTTCCCCTGCAAGTTTACTGGCTCTCCTCTTTGGAAAGTCTAGTGACAATGTATATGTCCTCTACCTCAATCTACAGAGGCATCTGATCAATAGTAAAGGAATCCTCTTCTGGATCCCAGTAATTCACAAGAATTTCAAGCAATCTTGTGTTTGTCTTCATGTTTGGCATTTTGAATAATTTTAATAAATCACACCCTCTAAGGGCATCCAATTCCAAAGGATCTTCCATCAATTCATTATCAATGGCACTATCTTCCCTCTCTCTCCAACTGATATAGATCCTGCATCATTCAAGTTTTTCATTCATTAAATCCTTGATTCAAAAAATTGTGCTGCACATACGTGGGTTTCTTTCATACACAGTCACATCTACACACAACTTCGATATGGTCAAACCGCATATACGCAAAGGGTAAATCTAAAATTAAGATTCCTATGATCAAATCATTTGAAAATAACTTGAAATGATTAGGAAATTCACTAAGGATGAGATTGAGGGGATTATCTAGAAGATTTGCGGTGATTCGGCTGAGAAATTAGGCGGATTGAAGTTGTTGGTTTTTTACTCCAGAGAATTTCTATCCAAATTACCAATGCACAAATGAAAAATGTAAATAAAAAAGGTGTATTTATACCAAAATTTCAAAATTTTTCAAAACCCACTTTTATAAAGTTTGTGTCTATTTTTTGAATTCATTAAACTTTATGACCTTTTTGGCTTTCAAGTGTTGGGATAGGTTGTTTTCAGGACCAACTGAAGATTTTAAAACATTTTTTACCACTTCAATTCCATGACCGTTGACCTCTCATGGCAGGTATTGTTTTCAACACTGGCATATAGGTTAGGGAAATTCATTTTCCATTGCATTCTGCATTCTAGCCTCCATACTGTGATATCTTTCCATAGGGTCAACCCCATCATGTTACGATTATTGAAACCATTTTCACTTGCCGATTTATAAAATCATTATATGATGGTAGAGGCATTCTTTACATGGGATTCCTAGTTAGATACTTTCTAGCATATGTTTCCCATGCTGCAAAAATTGTGTAGGCTCGAGAGTCCTCTTTAGTCCCACCATGACCTTTGTGATGAAGCTTCATTCTCCTTCTTCTTCGCTATCTTTTTGGATTTATACACTAGAGGCTCCCTCTTGTTAAGTTGTTCTACTACATTGCATGTTTAATATTTGTATCTTTTGGCCTTAAGTTTGATTCACTTGGAATCGTGTATACGCCACTTTTTTACCATGTCTTTCTGCAAAATCAGCCTTGCAATCACTTAGCATCTGCAACTTGACACCCTTTTCCCGTGGAGAGAACATTCCTTTGAGTGTCATTTACCAGTTTCGCCACCTTGCATTGAGCATAGAATTGTTCCAACCCCAGAAAATAGTGCACTTGTTTCCTGGCGCTCATTATTTCCACTAAACTATAGGCATTATTTTTTTTTTTTTTTTAGGATTTTAATATAAAAAAGAAAACAAAATTAAATATTTCAAAAAAGAGTGGGAATGGGACATTACTTCCATGATTGATGGCAGTTAGATTCAGTTGTGTCGCACTTGAACAAAGCACAAAATGAAAAGTATTTTCTCCATTGGGATGGGCTTTAGTTTGACTTAATAAAGCCATAACCTTGTTATTGAGTCAGTACTCCCCCAGTTGGCTATCTCTTCCAATCATATGGAGGGTTTGTTCATGCCTTCTACATGACAAGATTTTACAAAGTTATTTTATGCTGCCATATAGTCACATTTGAGTCGTGATTTTTTTAAAAGGAAGTAAACCTACGCAGACCTTTCTGCGGTGTCTCTTGACTCATTTTTCAGTCTGTCATACCTGGTCTATCAGAGTTATGTACTATCACATCAACTATTTGGTCCTTTTCTCATGCTAGTTAAGAAGGTCTCCATTGACTTCTTGCTGGCGAGTTTGCTCTTATCGAATTTGACAAATTTCTCTGAGATTAAACCTAGAGCCACACCCTGGCCCTATTTCCATTATTGATAGGTGACCTTGTGCTCAACATCGATCAAAATCATCAGTATTTGACTGAGTGGTTTCCCTTGTGTTCAACGTCATCTTTCATTATCACACATTGGGATTCATGCAGTAACTTGGTTTCCATTTTGCCCTATTGGTGGATTCCTCGCCTCTGTGTCAACTTTCATTATTGGTTAGTTCAAAGGGTTTCTGTCGTGCACTAGCTACATTTTGTGTATGCCGGAAATGTGCTTCAGGTTAGTTACTTCATCTTTCTTCGTTCGATTCCTTCCAAATTATTGGCCCATGGGTTACAATCACGCTGGATTGATGTGGGATGCCTTAATGCCTTCCTTCCAACACATATTTTCCCATCGACTCTAACTCATTTCTCTGGGAACAAGGTCTAGAGTCCTTTTTCAGTACCTTAGGGTTTGTAGTCATCAGTGGCACACTCCTTTGCTATCGACAGTGAGAATACATCAATGTCTCCTGATTGGTAGATTCTCTCAAGTGTTCGATTTCAACTCATTCATTCACACTTGTTAGATTATAATGTGGTACCTTGACCCTCATCATCATTATCAGTGAGTTGTCTTGTGTTTGTTAACGGTATACATAAAAGACCGGTAATCAAATGATTTCTCACATGGTCGACTTTAGCTGATTTATTCCCATAGTGTAGAAATGTACCATGGTGATCGGTGAAGACCTCAGGTTTGCATCAACATGATTTGGTTCATTTGAAAACTCCTTTATTTTTTTTCCAGTCACACCATCCAACTTATATTTTGTAGTCCATCACAACAACATCTTATATGTTGGCACCCGAGTTGCATGCAGTACCATTATTCCACTCTTTATGATTCAATGCTTGGAGATTCAATTTTGTGACTTCAGTGATCAGATAAATTTCTCAGCATTATTGATCAGTTCTTCTATATTTGATACTATGACATGACCTTGATATGTACTTTTTCAGGTTGTGATCAAATGATCCACTATGTACTTTGCAGTTTTTTTTACACTTGTATACATATTGGATCCACTCCATACTTGATATGCAAACATGCCTTACTTTCACTGAGCATGGGTATGTTTGCCTCATACATGAGCTTACTTGCTGATCTCTTCCATTGGTTTTTGGCAGGTTGAAATATGGCGAAATCCTCCCAAGTCCTCGCATGATTCTTCTTATACACTTAATACATTTCATCCATCATGTACCCCTTCTGACCTTATATATTAGGGGGCATATGTTATAGCATCATTTTCCACCTCTACATACTTGATGCTATGTGTTATGGCCTTGGGAAACCCTTTCCCTTCAGACTTGGTCCTTTACCTAAAAAAATTATTTTGAATTCCATACGCGACTCTGCCCTCTCAAAATCACGCGCACACGTGGGTCCAATTATACCCAACCCACGTGTATAATTTAAAATATGAAAAAAAGAAAATTCCCTATTTTTGGGCGGGTTTTACAGATTACACCGAAAGCCTACTTAAAAGAGCCTATGGCCTAACTGTAGCCCAACTGAAACAACTGTTTTGGGGTGGTATAAATACACCTCATGGGAAGGCCTAAAGGGGAGAGAGATATAGGTATTCATACTATAGCCATTTAGTCCCTGATCAAGTCTGATTTATCCCTATGCCTCCTGCACTTCCCAGATTGTGGAAACCCTTATTTCCCTCATGGAGATGTTCATTCCTCTTATATGACATCCATGTGTATGCTTATGGAAGGAGATCATTGAGGCTTGGGTTGGACAGATCCATAGGACGGTTTCGCTTGGAGCTGTGGCTAAATCAGGTGGTATTCCTCCACACATATTTAGATACATCAATAAAGAAGCTCTGTACTGTTCCTGATGTTCATGATATTGATTCTTTATAAATGCTATGATATTGTTATGAATGATTTCATGTTATTTTTTTATAAGCTTATATGATCTAACGCTAACATCTTGAACATTATTTCAATTATTACTAGTATATGCGCTTTTCTTGAGTGAGTTCACTACAAGGAAAATACTGTCTAGCAGATGTTTTTGAGGAACTCCTTATAAAAATAGCTTATATATCCGTTTGTAGTGGAGGTATCTAGAGGAGGTTTGCGGGTGGAGGTTTTTGCGGATGTTTTTTTTGCAGTGCGTTTCTCATCATAAACTGCACTGGTGCGTTTAACACAAAACACACTGGTGTGTACTAAAAATTGCCACACCGAGACACCATGCTCTCCATACAAACCCGACCGGTGCATCTAATCACTATAGCGCACCGATGCTCTACGTATAAATAGGCCAGGTTCGTCTCCATAATCCAATGCACCGTAACTGTTGGGTTTGTGTTATATTATTTCGATGACTAATCACGCGCGAGGGGGTGATAGCCCCCCCCCGTATGTTGTGCTGGGCGCAATGTTGGGGGGGTCACAGGGGGGGCGGTAGCCCCCGTTATCGGGGTCTAGGGTAGCACCCCGAAACATTTGTTGGCGAGAAAACAGGTCTCGCAGAGAAGACCCGGGTTCAGGGTTGAGGGCCAACAAGGTTTTCCGCCGTAGTCTAGATTCACACTGGAATTTCCACTTTGCTCCGAAAGGTAGAGAGTCTCAGCCGACGCGTGCTGTGACCCTACTATGATTAAGAGTTGTTGGCGAGAAGTCAGGTCTCGCAGACAAGACCCAAGTTCAGGAGTTGTGGCCAACAAAGGGGTCCGATGTAGTCTAGGATCACGCCGACATTTTCATCCTGCTCTGGAGAGTAGTGAGTCTCACCCGAGGCATGCCGCAACCACATGCAGAAGGGGATGAGATCAATGGCAAGGAATAGAGTCGCAACTCATGGTGGACAATGCATCGATTATATAGACAAAGTCATGTACGCAAGAGCACTTAAGAAGCATTCAGACATTAGCAAATAAAATTTTAAACCAGCATAAACACATTACATGCATGTAAACCTCTTATTGAGACAGCAACCTTCCATTATATTAATCTCTTGGCCAAGCACATGATTACATAGCATTTTCAGCGATAGCTTACAACTCTGATACAGATGTCTTACGGAACAGAAGGGTAGAATAGAGAAGATTAGGAACCATAGAAGTGTCCTGCATGATTTCCCACAGTCGCTCTGGGCTTCTTCTCCTGTCGCGAGCCTCACAACCTCTGCAACATTCTTCTTTCCTTTCAGCCGGGTGACTGTTATTTATTCACCCGCTATCGCGACTGTCAGTTCCTCTGTGTCTTTTCTTCAGCTGCTTCCAACTTCTCTCCTGTTATCTGTGTGTTCCGCTTTCTGTCTTCTGCTGTGTGTTTTCTTCATCTGTACTTGTGCATGTTCTTTCTTCAGCTATCTCATGCTTCTGCGCCACCTTGATAGCTCCGCGAATCCTGGTAGTTGCGACGCGGTCATGATTGCCATGTGTCTTCATGCCGCAACTCAAAAGGTCAAAATTCAAAATGTTCTAACCAAGATTTCAAAAACAAGGGCCCCAACAGGCCCCGACCACAGTTCCTTGACTCGTCCCCGAGTCAATCACGAATGACAGTTTCCACCTCCATTGCCGCGCTAGATCCCGTGCCCTGTTCGGCCTGTGTGCCTTCGTCTTGTGCCCTTTCTTGCTGTGCTCCTCCAAGCAGCTGTTCAAACAAGGTCCCCAACTTCGGGACCCTGCGGAACGCTATATCTTTGAGCCCTGTGAAGTCCGACACAACTTGCTACCATCCCTGCATTATCGAGTCTGCTTCCTCAGTGATCCTGGTGGCAGCGGCCTCCTCTATATTCGCCGGGACAACCCCAAACATCGTGGTAAGCTGGGTCTCAGCCTTTGCAGCTAGCTGTTGTATTGATTTGGCACTGGCTTGAATGGGCAGACGGATTTCCCGAATTATCTGCTTGGCTGTTGCTGAGTTGGCCTTGGTCTGTTGCATTGGAACCTCAAGCTCGTCCGCCTGGGCATAGAGTTGATCTAACCGCGCGGGATCTGCGGTCTCCTGAATTTCCCTGGAAATCTGTTGCAGCTGGGTGGAGATGGGCTGCGTTTTGACCGTGAGGGCGAGTGAACACTCCTGCGGACTTCGCAGGAGGTCGTAGGCCTCGCGTGCCGTGGAGTGAAGGGTCGCCTACATGTGAGCTGCCTGGGTCTGCTTGGCTGCTACTTGTTCAGAGTATACAATCTGCGGGTCAGGGAGTGCGGGCCGTGCGGCTAAAGCCGCTTGAAGTTCCTGATTCTCCTTGCGTAGACCCGTGAAGGAAGACCAAATGTGGTAAGCCTAGACGACCACATTGCTCTCCGTTATATCGTTAGGAAGTGGGGCATGATGAGCCCTTACAGCGGGCCATAGGTCTGAGAATGCCTGAGTGGCAATGGTGACCTGCTCCTGCAGGTAGGTCTTCTCCTTGGTCAGCTGGTCGCGCTGTTCAATAAGCGCTATGATCTGGTGGTGCTGCTCATCGCATCGCTGCTGCAGCTCCGAATGAAGATGTTCGGCCTGCGGGGCCACCCGCTGAATGAATAGGTACAATTGGGCTGTACCCCATGTTTCTACGTTGGCGATGCCGAAAGCGCCCTGCTCCGGCATACGCTCCTGCAAAGGTTGCCCACTGGCCACTGATCTGTTGGAATTATTAGGAGGGGACACCAGTGTCTGTTGCTGCGTTGAGGTGCCCATGTCGGAATCTAACCATTCTTGCTGAGTGGTCTGGCCTGTGGGGGGAGGGTCAGCATGCTCAGGCGGAGCTTCGACCGAGTCAGCCCCAACATTGGCCAGCCGGGTAAATATAGTAGAGAAAGAACCCTGGGGTGTGGCCACGGGGTCGACTGGTGGTACTACGGCCGCAGTACTGGAGGTGACTTTAGCCCCGTGGTCTCCTCCAAATATTTCCTAAATAAGAGGGTCAGATACAGTGGCAGATGAGTTTGATGGAATGTATGAAGTGGCAGGTGGCTGGATGGTGGAGGGAGCGGTGGACGGTGTGGAGGAGGTATGGGGGAGGCGAATATTGATGAATTCAGAGGGGTCGATAAGGGGTTCCTCCGGAATTAATGTCCCTGTGACTGGAGTGGGTGGCGGATTGTCATCAGTAAGGTCCACCACCGGATCAGTGACAGTGGTGTGGGCCCGCTTGGATGGAGGGGGGTCTAATTGATCAGCTCCCGGGCCCGGTTCGCCCATTGGGGTGATGATGGGGCTGGTAGAAGTGAATAAGTTGGTAGGGATGGGAGAAGTGAGAGGGGCAGTATGGGACAGAGAAAGAGAACGACTGAGCTGGAATTCAGAAAATAAAGGAAACAAAGGGGCACCGCTTGAAATAACTTGGGTCGCCACGTTGAGACTCCGTACCTGAGTATTGAAGTGTTGGACGATGGGGACCAGTGATTCGGGGAGTCCCTGTGAGGTCCCGGCTGCATCCTAAGAAGGTCCCGCCGCGGCCTGTGAGGGCCCTGCCACGCCTGTCTCGGCAGGCCGTTGCGTCGGCAGCATCCACTGAAAGTTGTATCTAGGGATCCCATCGCGGATTTGCTTTGTGACCCCCGGCCACGCAGAGACCTCACGGTGAAAGGTAGCATCGTCCAGCTGGAATCTGAGTGGCGCCATGTGGAAGGTGGCTTCCGGCATGCAAGTGGGGCTGAGGTAAGTGTGCCTGTGGCTTACCCCGAACCATACCTGCTCACTATAGTCGTCCAACAGATTCCTGGGCACCCGTTGCTGGTTAGCCACCACATCTATCATTAGCCCGTACCAAGCTCGAAACGCTTCCGCATTCACCTATTTAGTGCTGGGGTCAGAGGACACCTGCCACGGGGTGAATTTCATCGCGAGGGGCTGGCTCGCGGTAGTTTCTGCCGGCAGCCGAACAGGAGGAATGTGCCATTTCCACATGGAAAAAGCTACAATCAGGTAACCATAGATGAAACTAGTGGTGCGCTTATAATTCTCTTCGCATGCCGCGAACAGTTCTTTGAGCACGAAAGAACACCAATTCAGCCTAGTGCCTTGGACATAGTGCTCTGCAATGGAGATGGTATCCAAGGTGCAATCTCCTTTGGTATAATTCCGCATCGTCTTGCTAGCAATGAGATAGCAAGCGAACCGAATCTTTGGCTTGTTGATCAGATCAATTTTGGCACCCTTCCCCCCCCGACGAGTGCCATATTTGGCATACAGGTATGTATCACCCGACTTCCGTGCGTGCTTGGAAGATGTCTGACCGGCAGCGGAGACGTCTGCACCATTATGAGACAGCCCTGTGAGGCGATGAATGTCCTCAGTGTCAATGGGGATCTCCTCGTTTAGCCACAAGGACCCGTTCTGAATTCGGCTGAGGAGGAACCAGGTGCATTGCAGGGCCGGTCCTGTAGTCCCAAAGATAGGAAGAGTTCTTAAATTTATCAGGGACGATTTCTGGAGGCCCCTGTACTCTGGTCGCATTTGGTTGGTTGAGATACTGCCTGGTGTGTAGTGATGCTCCATATATGTCTGCCAATGGAGGTAGGGGAATTCGACCGGGTCGGACAGGTTGGCGTCTATCAATGCTGCACTGTCGTATTTGCCAACCAGTGACTCTATCCTGTGAATCCGACTGACCAGCGCTGGTTCAGCAACGGAGAGGAGAGCCTTTGGGATTTTGGCATGGCGTTGGTAAACCTGGAGAATTCTCCTGGAGCTTCTATCTTGGAGCGGTGCATTTTGAGACTTCAACCGCTCTGGTGTCGCTGCAATTTCAAAATTTAACTGGTCCGACATTCTCGTGCTGTTGGTCTCCATGCAAGTTATGTCATCACCTGGCACGAGCGGAGTTGATGAGACTCCATAACGACAATTAATTCCTGCTGGCCTTCTTTCCTGCGATAATCGTGCGATCGATCGCATGCTTGTGTGTAATCTGACAGTTGCTGACGGCGTCATGGGGAAATGGGCGGACGCGACGGCTAAGGGAACTGCGTATGATGGAAAATTATTATGGTACGGTTACTGTCTACTTATGGTAATTTATGATGCAAATCTGAGCGATCCTACGGACTGACAAAAAGGACTGACGGAAATGACCTGGATTGATACTGGCATGTGGATGGATCCTACAAGGATGACACGTTGGACGGGCGTCGCCCCGACCATAGTCGGTTGCGGTGCGGCCCCTGCAACTAAGCGGTTATCGACAGACTACCTATGAACGGAAAAGACTCCCTATGCTCATCCCGGTTGCAGGAGAGTTATTCTACTAAGCTACGCTACGGGTGCTCTCGGGTGCGATAGTTATTGATGAAAAGTGAAAGGTACTTAATCCTGGTAGGGTTTTAGGCGTGCGCCATTCACCCACCCAGGGAGAACTGTACCGTCTAGCTGTGCCAACCGAACGGCTCCTGAGTCGCGGATCTCGATGACAAAGTAGGGTCCCAACCAGTGCATCTGGAGCTTGCCTGGAAACTTCTGGAACCGGCTATCATATAAGAGAACTTTTCCGCCAACTTGGAAAGCTTTGTTCTTGAGGTGGCGGTCATGCCACGCTTTCTGCCTGGCCTTCTGAACCTTCTGGTGGAATTCCGCCAGGAATCGGGCCTCATCCAGTTCCTGTAGCTCCTGGAGGCGTTCCCGAAGTGACTCCTCTTCTGAGAACTGAAGAGACGTAGTGATTAAGAGACTGGGTACAATGAAATCGGCGGGAATCACAGCTTCCCGGCCATACACCAACTGGAATGGCGTCTGATTGGTCAAGCGTTTCACCGTGGTCTGGTAGGCCCACAATGCCGCTGGGAGACGCTCATCCCAATCGTCGCGCTGAGCATTGCAAATCTTAGTCAAGCCTTTTTCAAGAATTTTGTTAAATGCTTCCACAGTACCATTGGCCTGCGGGTGGTATGGGCTGATTTTATGATGTTGAATCATAAATGTGTCCAGTAGTGACTTGACTGTGGCATTAATGAAATGCGTACTCTGATTGCTGGTTAAGCTTCGGGGGCAGCCAAACCGGCTGATGATGTGTTCAAAAATGAACCGAGCAGCGGTCTCCGCCGAGCAGTCGCGTACCACCACTGCCTCAGCCCACCGGGTGAGGTAATCCGTGGCGGTAATGATGTACTGGGCCTTGGAGTGTCTGGCGACCGGAGCGATGGGACCTACAAAATCGACAACCCACTTTTCAAACGGCCGCAACACATGCACTGGGTGTAGCGGAAGCTCGTCCCGGTGAGAGGGCCTTCCCATCCACTGGAAAACATCGTAGCGCTTCACGTAGGCCTTACAGTCAGCATGTACTGTCGGCCACCACAGGCCAGCTTGAAGCACCTTTCTTGCGGTGGGTTTCGTACCCACACGCCCTCCCGCAACACCACTGTGACATTCCCACATTACCGCTTCCCGTTCATGGTCAAGGACACATCTGCGCAACACCTCATCGAGGCCCAGTTTGTATAGCTGCCCCACGATCAATTGGTAGTCGGCCACCCAGACAACTAGGTGGCGTTTCTAGAGCGGGGTGTAATCCTTAAGGCATTGTCCCGTGGTCAGATAAGTGGCAATGTCAGCCAAGTAATCCGGTACTTCTTCGACTCGGAAGAGGTCGGCATCCGGCAGCTGATCGTCCAATGAGCCTTCGTTCTCTCCCGTCTCCAACCTGGATAAATGATCGGGACCGACATTCAACCTGCCGAGCTTGACAATCACCTCAAACATGAATTCCTGGAAAAGTAGAAGCCAGCGACATATCCGTCCTTTCAAAACAGACTTATTCACCAGATACTTCAATGACGAGTGGTCCGTAAAGAATTTGAATTTGCCACCCAGAAGATAGTGGCAAAACTTCTGGAGGAAGTAAACCATCGCCAACGCCTCCCGCTCGGTCGTGGTGTAATTCTTCTCCGCATTCGATAACCTGCAGCTGGCGAAGTAGACGGGGTGGTCAACTGTCGTCTCCCCAGGTTGCGCCAAGATAGCCCCAAGTGCAATACCGGACGCATCGATATGCACATGGAACTGCTTATCCCAGTAAGGATGAACAAGTATGGGTGCCGTCGCCAACTTCTCCTTCAAGGTGTCAAGGGCCTTCCTACACTCCTCCGTCCACTGGAATACTGATGAATTCCGCAACAGTTCTCCAAAGGGGCCGTAATCTTTGTGTAGTTGCGGATAAACCGCCTATAATATCATGTGTGCCCGAGCAGTGCCCACAACTGCTTCACGGTTTCGGGGGCTTCCATGTGAACTATGACCACGACCTTGGCGGGTTCGACACAGACCCCTTGCTTGCACACCACGTGGCCTAAGAGTGTGTCGAATGGAACTGCAAAAATACATTTCTTCAAGTTCAAGGAAATCTGTAGCTAACGACACCGGTCAAACATAATACGCAAAAGGGTGGCGTGTTTCTTTAACAGGCTGTAGACGGTCCAGTCATCCATGTAGACCTCCAGGAACTTGTGAATGTACTCCCGGAAAGCAGCAATTACAATCCGGGAAAACACAGCCGGTGCATTCTTCAGACCGAACGGCATAACGTGGTATGTGAATGATCCCCACTCAGTGGTAAATGTCGTCTTTGCTTTGTCTTCTTCGGCAATGCGCACCTGATGGTAGCCCGAAAACCTATCAGTGAAGGAATAGGCTTCATTTCCCGCGACATGATCTAGAACTTCATCACTGAAAGGAGTGGGAAACGGATCGTGGATGCAGGCATTGTTCAGACTCCGGTAGTCTACGCAGACACGTATCTCCACTTTGTCCTTCTTGTTCTGAATGACAATGGGACTCACCCACTCTGCTTCTTCTACTGGAAAGATAAGACCTGCAGCCAACATCTTATCGATCTCCATCTTGACTTTTTCTTTGTTACGTGGGTTCAGCCGGTAGGGTCGGTGCTTCACCAGCCTGGCCCCCAGTTTTAGCACGATGCGCATGTCGCCAAGGTCCCCCTTGATCCCCTTCAGGTCTAAAATCGAAGACGGGAACAAGTCTTTGTATTCCCGGAGGAGGCTGAAAATTTCTTTTGTCGTTTCCTCGTCCCAGTAATCTCCCACCGTTGCCAGCTTGGGTTTCTCGTCTGTTCCAATGTTCAGCTTCTTCGTCTTTAGTGGCTGTAAATGGACTCCTTCAGTCATCGACTCTTCACTAATGTTCCGCTTGCCTTCCTTTTCGTCAAAATAGAGATGCCTGAGGTCCTCCAGACTATCATCATCCGGATCGCTGTCAATCCATTGGCAAACCAACTCGCGCCTGGCCTCAGGTCGTGACACAACCGGGCCCCCGTCGGGCTCGGGGTGGAGAAAAAACAAGACCTCCTTGATTGCTTGTGGGGCCCGAGACTCCTGCGCTGTCTCCCCTTCGAACAAGAAGCACCGAACGAACTTGTCCGTGACTTCCTGCCAAGAGCGGGTTCCCCGTTTCCGCTCTTCCTCCAGGTACCAGGCCTGGGGGATTGTATCCAGGGAGTGGATAAACCTGTGGACCCACAGCTCCTCAGGGTACCTGGTGCTGTGCCACTGCTCCTCACAGGCCCGTAAATGGTGTCGCGGGTTGGAAGTTCCATGATACTTAAGCATACTGCGAGGTCCTTCATCCTCTTTAAAGCGTGCCTGCAGAGCATCCACCACGCAATCCCATCGCAACAGAGCGTCGCGGTGATTTTTCCACCACCGAGCCGACGTGGATTGCAACGCCACATCCAAAAGTGGCATCTGGCTTTCGGCTGGGACCAGGTCTTCCACCTTAGTAATAAAATTATTGACAGCTTGCATGTTTGACAGGGTGGGATATCCGCGGATCTCAGTCCCCACCCACCGGACTTGGGCAATGGTAGCACATCTCCGCGTGGTGGTCTCATACCCCCCTTGCTGCCAATCTTCCCACGCGATTTCGGATCCGAGCTCCGAGCTCTGCACACTTCGCCAACTGACAGAGCCAGTCGCGGTTGGGTTAATATAGTCATCTTGCTTCCCTGCGGTCATCTGATAAAGGTGGTCCATCATCTGAGCATCCTACCGATTGTCCACTATTTTCGTATATCGCGGGCCCTGATACGGGTCAAGGGGTTGGGTGACCCGTACCTCCCCATCCTCAAAGATCATCAGCTCCTTTTTAAGGTCGATGATGGCGTAGTTCTCAAAAGCCCAGTCAATGCCGAGTAAGGCAAGATAAGGATCCTTGTCGCCCATGATATCAATAACCTCAAAATCGGTGTATGTCTTTACCCCCACAATGTCAACTTTGACACCCTCGAGCCGACCGATTGGCAGAATACAGTACTGGTTCGCCATCCTGAGTTGGATTGGCGAGTAGGCCAGCCGTGGCCTTCCAAGGGACTCCCATGTCTTTCGTGGCAGGATGTTGACGTCAGACCCCAAGTCCAGCATGGTATCGCTGATTTGGAATCCCGCAACCTGCGTGTTAAGCCGTAATTCTTTGCCTGTTCTTCTTGACGCGCTGCACGTATTGAGGGCCAGCGTTCGCCGGATCCCTAAGTCCTGTGCGCCCCTGCAATTCTCCTTCCAAAGCATGCTTGAGCTGCTGCCACAACTCAACATTGTCAACAATCCTGAGGAATAGCTGGAGCCAATCCTCGATCACAGTACCTGTAGCGCTCTACGCCCCAGATTCTGGTGGCACGGGCTCCTCCAGACCTCCCGCGTCCCGTAGCTGGGTGAACGCCTCAACTGCCTCCTGGAAATACTTCTTCTAGGCTTCGGGCCTGATTAACATCTTCGGGGATGCCGGCCGAACCACTCGTGCTGGCTCCTTCCCGTGGACATCCTCCCTAGTTTTCTTCCCGCCCCTCGTCACAATTGTGATGTTCTGCATGTCTGGGGATGCGGTCCCTCGCGGCTCTGAGTTTATCAGATTCGCTCCCCTCTGCCTCGCCCGCTCTTCCCACTTCTTGATGAACTCCGGACAGTCCTCTGTGGCATGGGCGTTCACCCGGCACTGGGAACACCAGGGTTGTCGCGAAAGGGGACATTCTCGAGCCATGTGACCCTCCTGGTCACAGTTGTAACATTTTTCCGGACCACGTCCGCCTGTGCGGCCTCCCCGCATGCCGCCGCCTCTTCCCCTTGGAGCCTCGTTCACCCTGTAGGAGGGGCGATCCAATCGATCTGCAAGTGTGTCGAGTGCCCTGCACTGCTCAGTGTTGTGAGTCGTGGAAACACAAAATTTGCAGTACACATTGTTTGGGACCATGGAGTACTTCTGTAGTATCGGACACATCCGAGGAGGATGCCCCAATGTCCGGCAAATATCGCAGTACTCTGTGGTGGAGGAACTCGGTTGAGGTGGGAACCCCGCGTAAGGCTGTTGCGGCTGGTAGACCCCCTGCGGATTCATTTCCGCGCCACCACCAGTTGGTGGACCCCCTTAGATTGTCGCGACCGAGGGTCCTGCCCCTGCGCCGTGCAACCGGGGACACTCGGTTGCGACGTGGCCCTCGACCAGGCAATGAGTGCACCAAAAATTCGGTCGCGCTGGTCTCACCGAATGGAGCTCCTTGAGCTTTTCAGTCAAGCTGGCGATCTGGTGTTGCAACCCTATCAAAGAAAGATCTTGTGGGGCTGGCCCCCCTGGTATTCCTAAGGGTAGCCTGCCATGGCTTCAATCTTCATGGCCTGCTCCAAAGCGTCCTGCAGATTATCAATCTTCTGCTGAGTAAGAGGGGTTTGTGACAAGGGAATCAGAGCCTTGATGAACCAGTCCCTCTGGTGGTTTGGATCGATCGGGTAGCTGAGTTTCCCGATCGCGTCCTTGAATCGCCGCATCAACTCCCACGCGGTCTCACCTTCCTTCTGCTTAATTTCCCACAGCTCGGACAGGCCCTGCTGGTCTGTCTGGGGAAGCTTGAATTCGCGGAAAAAATCCCGCTTTACGTCTGCAATTACGGGGTTAGGATGAGCCTTGGACCACTTGATAAACCATTGCAGAGCCCTCTCTCTAAGCGTGGTTTGGAACTCTATTAACTTCCCTGCATCTGGCGTCTGCCGAACCCTCCAGATGGCTTCGCACAGATACCAGTGTTGCTCTACATCATCATTTCCCTGGCCAGAGAACTCTGGATACCGGGTGAAAGATCCAGCCATGTGTACTTGCGGAGTATTGACCAGGATAAATCCTCCAGGTCCTGGTTGCGTAACGGTTCCACTAGGGAATACAACACTACTAGTAACGCTGCTATTACCGGACGTTACTGACGCTGATGAACTATTGTATGACTGACTCAATGCTTGTAACTGAATGAAAATATTACTTAAAGGTTGATATAGTACCAGGGGAAGGTAGGGATCCTGGCCATGTAGAATGTGGGAAGTAGGGCTGCCTGGAGGGGTGAGTGTCATCTGCTCTTGAAACATCCGCTGCATCACGTCGTGCCATTCGTCATCGGAACTCTCTTCGGGCTGCATCTTTTCATCGTCTTCGCTAGTCACCATCTCTCTTCCTCGTGTCACTGGGCTCCCATGCACCCATTGCACTTCCACCGTTGTCCTGTCTTCTTCTCGGGTATCCAAATCCATAATTCCTATCCTCTGAGGCGCCTCCTTCTGATTTTTCCTCTCGATCTCCCATCTCTTCAAATCTCGTATCACCCTTCTTCGCCACCTATCGGCGATCTGTGCCCGTCGATGCGCACGCCGCTCCCTCAACTTCCATGCGGCCTCAACGTCCATTCCCCGCTCCCCGCTTTCACATTCTACGTAGCATCGGTCCCCTCAACCCTTCCCCCAGCATGGGTGGTTTACGCTTCCATACCCGTTTTGTGGAATTCAATCAACCCTTCGTCCACCATCAGAGCTTTAATCCACAGCGGAATCTCCTTAAGCAGCTTCCCTCTCAGCCCTCAGTCGAAGACAGCCTCGGCTTTCGAGAAAGATTGATAGCACTCAGCAGCAAACTCCATAGTGTATCCTTCCAACGTGGTCCTTACCCAAAAATCCACCGCGCGGGTTAGTTCAGTGTTCACCCGATGCAGCGCCACCAGATCTTCGTGCGCCCACCTGCGGTTTATCTTCCGCAAGCCCTCTTGAGGCACCGTCGCTCGTAATCTCCGCAACCAATTGTAAAGGTCGGTAGGGAACCTTCCCCAGAAAATTTCGTACGTATCACTGGCTGAGTCAGAGAAAAGGACGAGCTCCTTGATTGCCGCCTCCTTTTGCTTGGTCAGCTCTGCTTGCTGAGCAATGAATTGGTCGAGATGATTATCCCACCATCGTCGTATCTCTCCTTCAAAAATCCTCAATACCATGATCTAGTTCCCCTCAAAACATGCAGGTCCCGGCAACGGAACCATTTGTTGGCGAGAAGTCAGGTCTCGCGGACAAGACCCATGTTCAGGAGTTGTGGCCAACAAAGGGGTCCGATGTAGTCTAGGATCACGCTGGCATTTTCACCCTACTTTGGAGAGGAGTGAGTCTCACCTGAGGCATGCCGCAACCACATGCAGAAGGGGATGAGATCAATGGCAAGGAACACAGTCGCAACTCATGGTGGACAATGCATCGATTATATAGACAGAGTCATGTACGCAAGAGCACTTAAGAAGCATTCAGACATTAGAAAATAAAATTTTAAACCAGCATAAACACATTACATGCATGTAAACCTCTTATTGAGACAGCAACCTTCCATTATATTAATCTCTTGGCCAAGCACATGATTACATAGCATTTTCAGCGATAGCTTACAACTCTGATACAGATGTCTTACGGAACAGAAAGGTAGAATAGAGAAGATTAGGAACCATAGAAGTGTCTTGCATGATTTCCCACAGTCGCTCTGGGCTTCTTCTCCTGTCGCGAGCCTCACAACCTCTGCAGCATTCTTCTTTCCTTTCAGCTGGGTGACTGTTATTTATTCACCCGCTATCGCGACTATCAGTTCCTCTGTGTCTTTTCTTCAGCTGCTTCCAACTTCTCTCTTGTTATCTGTGTGTTCCGCTTTCTTTCTTCTGCTGTGTGTTTTCTTCATCTGTACTTGTGCGTGTTCTTTCTTCGGCTATCTCATGCTTCTGCGCCACCTTGATAGCTCCGCGACTCCTGGTAGTTGCAACGCAGTCGCGATTGCCATGTGTCTTCATGCCGCAACTCAAAAGGTCAAAATTCAAAATGTTCTAACCAAGATTTCAAAAACAAGGGCCCCAACAAGAGTAGATCGATATCGTTTCCCCGACATCCAAACAGGTGAACCAAAGCTAAACTAAGGAATTAAACAGCCATGACAGAACATTCCACAACATATATTCTTCAGGGAAGCAGTTAAACCAGCAATAAACAAAATTTTAAACACAGCTATGAACAACGCCCATTCATATTTAATATCACATAGAAAAACAACCATCTTTGATATATTAGTCAGTAGCCGACAAAGGAAAATCATTACAAAGCTCTGCTACAAAAGAGCATAGACCAGAAAAAAATACAACATGCCCCGAGGGATAGAGAGAAACTACAATGATCTGGAAGAGAGGAGAACAGTGCAACCCAATAGAGCTCTCCTGTGGCTCCCTGCTGCCTATCCCATCGGTACCAACCTTCTACTCCGTTGGCTTCTGGTTGCTTGTTTATTCTCCCGCTCGTGCGACTGACAGTTCTTCCCTGTTTCTTTCTCGGCTGTGTTTCGTTTATTTTCGTTCACCGGGATTTCACTGCCAGTTTCCTTTTGCGCCCTTCCGCTGTCTATGCTTAATCCGACGATCGCCGCGACACCTGTCCTCTGCCTTTTCACAACCTTGACACCTCCCTGCCTACCAAGGTTGCATTCTGCCACGTGCTAGCCGGAACTCAAAATATGCTGATCTCCAAAACAAGGGCCCAAACAGGCCTCGACCACATCCTTTTGACTCATCCCAAGTTGATTGTCCTGAACCGTCTCCACCTGCATGGGGCCGCCTGACCCTGTGCCTTGTTCTGACTGCACACCTTCTCCTTGCTATCCAAACAAGGGCCCAAACTTTGGGACCTTGTTCAGAACTGAAACTTTAAGCTCTTGGAAAGTTGCCATGGCCTACTGCCACCTTTGCAGCAATGCATCTGTCTCTGCCGTGATCTTGGTGACAACTTCCTCCCCGGCGATTGCCAGTACAACACCGAATACTGTGTGGACCTAGTTCCCTGCCTCATAGGCCAACTGTTGCATCGTTCAGGTGCTAATCTGTACGGGCTGGCGAAGCTCCCGAATTTCCTGCTTGGCTGCCATCGACGTCTCCTCTACTTGTTGAATCTGGACCTCTAGCACATCCGCCTAGGCATACAATTTTTCTAGCCTAGTTGGGTCCGTGGCTCCCTGTATTTCCTTGGAGATGTGTTGCAGCTGGGCCGAAATCGGCTGTGTCTTCACTGTGAGGGCCATTGAGCATTCTTGCAGACATTTCAGGAGGTTGTAGGCATCTCTGGCTGTAGTACTGAGGACTTCCTGCATCTTTGTTACCTGGCCCTGTTTCTCTGAGATTTGTGCTGTGTACACTGCTCCTGGGTCGAGCAGTGTTGTTCGTGCTGCCAATGTCGCCTTGAGCTATGTATTCTCCTGGTGGAGGTTGGAGTACGCCACCTTGAGGTGGATTTCCCGCTCTACTACTGCCATTTCTTGCACATCCGCTTGTATCTGACTATAGTGGGCTGTCACTGCAGGCCACACTTCCCTGAAAACCCTGGCCACTATGTCCAGCTGGTTCTGTAGCTGCCCGTTTTCCATTGTGAGTTGCTCAAGCTGTTCAGTAAGTGCGATTATCTACTGCTGTTGTTGCTCACATTTCTGTTGTTGCTCTGCATGGAGCCTCTCTGCCTGCTGTGCTGCCCTCTGGATGAAGTGGTACAACTGAGCTGTCCCCCACGTCTCCATGCTCTCGGACCCTAAAGTACCCTAATCTGGCTGCCGCTCCTGAAGTGGTTTCCCATTGGAAACCGATCTTGTTGATTGGCCTTGAGGTGACTACGGCGGCATGTGTTAGGGTGCCAAGTATGCCATGTTCAAGTCCGGTCGCTCCCCTTGATCTGCTTGGTTAGGCTGTTTGAGCGAAGTAGGCTCAGGGAGTGGCCCAACTGTGTCTTCAACTATTTGTTCCATCTGAGTGATTAGATTGGTAAAAGTGGTCTGGGGGTCCACAGTGGGGTTGGCTGGGGGTACCACTTCTGTACCCTAGGTAACCTCTATCCTGTGGTCTCCATTAAGTAGTTTCTAGATAACTGGATCAGATATGGTGGCGGATGAGGTGGATGGTGCGGATGAGGTGGTAGGTGGTAGTGGGTCGGTACGAGGTGGTGAGATACAGATGTTTAAAAAATCGAAGGGGTTAATGGGATGGTGGGGAGGCAACCCACTTTCTTTCCCTGTATTAGGTATTCATTCTTCCTGGATTAGTACCCCTATGCTCATTTGCCGGGGTGGATCCTCCCCTGTGAGGTCGACCACCAGACTTGATTCTAGAACTTTGGCCCTCTTAGCCTTGGGTGTCGCTATGGGTTTCGCAGACCTACTCTTTCCTGCCAGCGGTGTGGCTGCTGGACTTGGTGAACTAAACAGTAAATTTGGAATGGGTGTGGGGATGGAGGTCATGTTTGGAAGTGGGGTTGACTGAGAGACTTGAAACTCTGAAAAAACTGGGAATGGAGTGGCACTACTTGATATCACCTGAACCACTTCGTTAAAGCTACGTACCTTTGTATTTAGTTGCTGAATGATTGGGAGGAGATGCAGGTTTGACACCCTGTTTTTTGCCTCCTCCGCACTCTGTCCCGGTAACCGGTGTGGTAGCCTCCCGTCGAAGATGTATGTGTACACCCCATTTCTGAATTCCATCGCGACCCCCATCCACGAACAAACTTCGGTATGGAAAGTTGCTTCGTTGATTTGGAATTTCAATGGCCTCATCTGGAATGTTGCCTCTGGCAGACAAGTGGGTCTGAGGAACGTGTGCTTGTGTGCGACCCTAAACCAGACTTGCTCGCTATATCCGTCCAACATGTTTCTGGGGATCCTCTGTTGGCTCGTCACCACATCAACCATTAGGCCATACCAACCTCTGAAGGCCTCTACGTTTACCTCCTTGGTGCTGGGGTCTCCCGACACCTTCCATGGGGTGTACTTCATTGCCAGCGGCTGATCCTCCACTATTTCCACCAGCATCTGGATGAGGGGGAAATTCCACTTCCACATGGCCAGTGCTACTATCAAGTATCTGTAGATGAATCCTGTTGCCCTTTTATAATTTTCCTCACACGCCTCGAACAAATCCTTCAGCAGGAAGGAGCACCAGTTCAGCCTGGTCCCTTGGACGCAGTGCTCTGCGACTGAAATCATGTCCAAGGTACACTCCCCTTTGGTATAATACCTCATTGTATTGCTGGCAATGAGGTAGCATGCAAACTTGATTATTGGCTTGTTGATGAGCTCAATTTTTGCCCCCTTTCCTCCCCTTTGTGTGCCATACTTTGCATAGTAATTTGTATCTCCCGACTTCTTGGCCCGTTTGGAGATGGTCTGGAATGCTGAAGAGACGTCCCTGCCTTCCTGTGAGAGCCCTATCAGCCTGTGAATGTCCTCGGCGTGGATTGGAATCTCTTTTCCCAGCCACAAAGAGCCATTCTGAATTCTACTTAGCAGGAATTTGGTACATTGCATGACAGCGCCTATCATCCCAAACACTGGTAGGTTCCTCAAATTCAATATTCAGGACTGTTGGATACCTCGAAACTCAAGCAAGACTTTAGCTACCGCTCATCCTGCTTCTGTTGTATAGTTCTCAATGTATACTTGTCTTTTGAGCATAGGGAACTCGAAGGAGTTCGTGAGGTCTGTGTCAATTAGAGGTGCACTGTCATACTTCCCGACGAGGGACTCCATTTTTTGAATCCTACTGTCCAGCTTCTGTTCTACTACTACTGGACTTACGTTTGTCATCTTTGCTCGTCATTGATACACCCGCAAAATAGTTCTCGGCCCCTTCTCTTGGATTTCTTCTTCTGGACACCTTCTCTGCTCTGGTTCTGCTCCAACTTCCTTTTCTCCTTCGGAAATTTCTAACTCTAACTCGGATTTCTCCGACATTCTCGCGCTTTTCTTCATGAAAGTTATGTCAGTAACCGGCACAGGTAAGGTTGATGAGACCCCATAACTAATTAATGTTTCCTTGGCTTCTCCCGCGGCTCCGATCGTGTGATCCGTCAGCTGCTGAGGTGGGTTCTGACACTTGTTGACTGTGGTATTGGGATGTGGGTGGACACAATAGCTGGGGGTCATGTCTAATTATGGAAAATTTATTACGGGATGGATAGTTCTAATTATGGCCATTATTTCTAAATCTTGGCGATCCTACAGAATGACACTAGTACTATGCTGAATGAAATGATGGTGGATTGATGTTCGGCACACTTTTCAACCTGACGTGGACGCCACGCTGGACGCTACCCCCCACCCCCCTCGGACCACTAATGGTTGCGTTGCGGTCTCCGCAACTGAGCTAATGTTTATTACAGTAAAGTAAACCTATCTATTTCATCTCGGGTGTGAGAGAATTATTGACCCTAATCTACCCTACAGACTCCTCTCGGGTGCGAGAGTTATTGAAATTGAAATGAAGAGCTTACTTGTTCTAGGGTTTTAGGCGTGCGCCGTTAACCCATCCTTGTAGAACCTGTCCGTCTAACTGTGCCAAGGGGACTGCTCCTAACGGTTTGATCTCGATGACATAAAATGGCCCCAGCCAATGCATCTGTAATTTCCCTGGGAACTTCTGGAACTTGCTGTCGTAGAGTGGGACCTTGCTTCCAACTTGGAATGTCTTGTGTTTGATGTGTCGATCATGCCAAGATTTCTGCCTCGCCTTTTCTACTGTGTGGTGAAATTCTGCAAGAAATCATCCTTCCTCAAGCTTGTGTAGCTCGTGTAGCCGCTCCTTTAAAGATTCCTCTTCAGATATCTATAGTGAGGTGGCAATCAGAAGGCTTGGTACCGTGAATTCTGCTGCGACGACCACTTCTCATCCATAGACCAGTTGGAACGGTGTCTGGTTATGCAGTCATTTTACCGTTGTGCGGTATGCCCATAGGGTTGCTGGTATCCATTCGTCCCAGTCATCCTGTTCCGTGTTGCATATTTTTGTCAGGCCTTTTTCCAATATCTTATTAAATGCCTCCATTATGCCATTTCCCTGTGGATGATACGGGCTACTCTTGTGGTGTTGTATCAGGAATTGTTGCAGGAGAGACTTAATTGTCTCATTGATGAAATGCGTACCCTGGTCGCTGGTTAATATTCTGGGGCACCCAAATCGGCTGATTATGTTTTCAAAAATAAATCAGGCAGTAGTATCTGCAGTACAGTTCCTTACTGGCGCAGCTTCTGCCCATCGGGTCAAGTAGTCAGTCGTAGTTATGATGTACCTTTCTTTTGAATTTCTTGCAGGTGGCGCAATGGGTCCCACAAAATCAACCGCCCATTTCTCGAATGACTGGAGTGTCCTCAAGGGATGGAGTGGTAGCTCATCCCTGTGGGAGGGTCGTCCAGGTCGCTGACATACATCACATTTCTGAACATACTCTTTACTATCCTTGTGCACTGTTCGCCACTAGAGACCGGCTTGCAGTACTTTGCGTGTTGTTGGTCTTGCTCCCACGTGCCCTCTCGCAACACCACAGTGGCTTTCCCATAGTATAACTTCTCGCTCATGATCTAGAACACATCTTCGAAGAACTTGATCTAGCCCCATCTTGTATAGCTGCCCTGCGATCAGCTGATATTCCGCCGCTCGAACTACGAGATGTTTCTTTTGTGTAGTAGTATACTCCTGCAAACACTGTCCGGTGGTGAGGTAAGTTGCTATTTCATTCAGGTAGTCTGGGATGGATTCTACTCTGAAAAGATCAGCATCTGGTAGCTGATCATCTAGAGAACCTCCACTTTCACCATTCTCTAGACGGGATAAGTGATCAGGCCCCACATTGAGCCTTCCCAGCTTTACAATTACTTCGAATGTGAATTCCTAGAAAAGTAGGAGCCATCGGCAAATCCTCCCTTCTAAGACTGGTTTGTTTACCAGATATTTTAATGCAGAATGATCCGTGAAGAATTTGAACTTACCTCCCAATAGGTAGTGGCAGAAATTCTAGAGTGAGTACACCATTTCCAGTGCTTCCCGCTCTGTTGTCGTGTAGTTTTGCTCCACTGTTGACAACTTGCAGCTGGAAAAATACACTAGATGATCGACCAAGGTGTCCCCCGTCTGAGCTAGAACCGCACCAAGTGCAATGCCAGACGTGTCAATGTGTACATGAAACTGTTTGTCCCAGTTCAGGCGGACCAATATCGGTGCACTTGCCAATTTTTCTTTCAACACGTCCATTGCCTCCTTACAGTTGTCTGTCCATTGAAATTGCTCTGATTTCTTTAGCAGTCTTTCCAAGGGCGCTGTTATTTTGGCGTAATTGTGGATGAAACAACGGTAGTAGCCTGTGTGTCCCAGAAGTGATCACAGCTGTTTGACGGTCTTTGGAGCCTCCATATTGACAATCACTGCTACTTTAGCCGGATCTACGCAAACACCTTGATTACATACCACATGCCCCAGCAGTGTTCTGAATGGTACGACAAATATGAATTTCTTCAGATTTAATGAGATATGTAGTTGTCTACACCTATCAAACATTACTCTTAGTAGGCTCACATGGTCTTTCAGCAAGCTATACACAGTCCAGTCATCCATATAGACTTCTAGGAACTTGAGAATGTATTCTTGGAACTCTGCTATCACAATGTGAGAGAAAACTGCGGGTGCATTCTTTAGTCTGAATGGCATCACATTGTATGCAAAGGAGACCCATTCGGTAGTGAAGGTGGTCTTTGTCTTGTCTTCTTCTGCTATTCTCACCTAGTGGTAACCCGAAAATCCATCTGTGAATGAGTATGCTTCGTTCCCTGCAACGTTGTCGAGCACTTCGTCACTAAATGGGGTAGGGAACAGATCATGGATACAGGCGTTGTTTAGGCTTTTGTAATCCACGCAAACTCGTATCTCTGATTTCTCCTTTTTTCTTTGTATAAAAATGGGGCTTACCCATTCTGCCTCTTCTACAGAGAATATAAGCCCGACCTTCAGCATTTTGTCGATCTTTGCTTTCACCTTTTCCTTCACCCTTAGGTTTAGCCGATATGGTCTATGTTTGATAGGTCTAGCATCAGGCTTCAATATTATTCTCATTTCCCCCATATCTCCTTTTATGCCTTTGACATCTACTACTGATGACGGAAACAAGTCCTCATACTCCTCAAGTAGATTGAATATTTCCTTTGTTGTCTGCTCGTTCTAGTAATCTCTAATGGTCGCCAGCTTGGGTTTGTCCTCTGTCCCAATGTTTACCTTTCTAGTTCTGAGTGGCAGTAGGTGGATACCTTATGTAGTGGGTTCCTATTTAATGTCCCTTTCCCCCTCTATTTCTTCGAAATATAGGTGTCTGAGGTCCTCCAGATTGTTGTCGTCCATCTCACTATTAATCTTCTGATACGCCACTTTTTGCTAGATATCCTGGTACCACAGTGACTGCTCGTCCTTCTGTAGATTATCAAGAAAGAACAGTACCTGCTTGATGGCTTGCAAGGCTTGTGTAATATGTTCTGTTTGTCCCTCAAAGGAGAAACACCTTATGAATTTCTCCGCAACTTCCTGCTAATCATGGGTCCCTCTTCTCTTTTCTTCCGTTAAGTACCAGGCATTTGGGATCACATCCAAGGAGTGGAAAAAATTGTGGACTCATAGTTCCTCGGGGTATCCATCAGCTCGCCATTGTGCTTTAAATTCTTTCAGATGGTTTATGGGACTTGCGTCCCCTTGGTACCGGTCTCCTCGCTTGGGCTCCTTTTCCTCTTGAAAAATGGCTTTCATTGTTGCTGCCACTTCATCCCATCGCGTTAGTGAGTCGCGATGGTTACTCCACCATCTTGCAGCTGTGGACTGCAATGCCATGTCCATCAAGGGTATTATCTAGTTTTCTGGCATCGTGGTTTATAATTTTGCTATAAAAACACTTACAGCACTCATATCTGACAATATTGGGTATCCCTGAAGTTCAGCCCCAATCCAATTGACTCTTGCAACACTGGCACACCTCCTGGTGTTTGTTTCGTAGCCTCCTTGCTGCCAATCATCCCATGCCAGTTTTGATCCTAGCTCTGAGCTTTGAATACTTCTCCAGCTTACCGAGCCTTCTGCCGTCAGATTGATGTAGTCTTCCCTTCTTCCGGCGGTCATCTGGTAGAGATGGTCCAAGAGCTGAGCATCTTCTCGGTTATCTATAGTGTCGATATACCTCGGTCCTTGGTAGGGGTCAAGAGGTTGAGTGACTCTGACTTCCCTATCCTTGAAAATCATTAGTTCTTTCTTTAGATCAATTACTGCATAATTTTCAAAAGCCCAATCAATCCCCAACAGTGTTGGGTACAGATCCTTGTCCCCCATGATGTCAATGACTTCGAAGTTCGTAAACGTTTTCACCCCCGCAATGTCGACCTCAACATTCTCCAGTTGGCTGATGGGGGAAATGCAATACTGATTTGCCATCCGAAGTTGGATCAGAGGGTATGTCAATCTTGGCCTCCCAAGCGCTTCCCAAGTTTTCCTTGGTAGGATGTTGACGTCGGATCCCAAATCAAGCATGGTGTCCTTAATATGGAATCCCGCCACTTGCGTATTTACTCTGAATTCCTTTCCCGTCCTTCATTTGTTTCTTTTTATTCTCTGAACATATTTTTGGTTCGTTTCTGCTACTTCTTTTCCTCCTGTGTTCTGTTTTAGCACCCCTTCCAGGTTTTGCTTCAGCCGTTCCAACATTGGTGCGTTGTTAACAATCTTTAGGAACAAATGGAACCATTCCTGTATTAAGGATTCATTAGTATTTTGTGTCTCCTTGTCTTCCTGAACTTTCTGTAACTCGATTCCTTTATTTCCCCCCAAATGGGCAAACTTTTTTGCTGCTTCCTGGAAAAATTGTTTCTGTCTTTCGGGTTTGAACAGGAGCTTTGGCGATGCTGGCTGAATTACTTTTATGGGGTCCATAGTGTGTGCATATTCCCCCATTATTTTTCCTCCTCGGGTCACTATGGCCACATTTTTCATTGGTTGGGCTCCCGTTGGCCTGGGTTCCGCATTTACTAGATTCGCCCCCCTCTGTCTGGCCCTCTCCTCCAATCTCTTGATGAGCTCCGAGCAGTCTTCTATTGCGTGTGAGTTGACATGGCATTGCGAGCACCAGGGTCTCCTAATGAGTGGACACTCTCTAGCCACATGTCCCTCCTGGTCACAGTTATAGCATCGTACCAGACCTCTCCCTCTTGTTCGCCCCCCTCGCATGCCTCCTCCTCTTCCTCGGGGAGCTTCATTTAATCTGTATGATGGCCGATCCAGCCGCTCCACCAGTGCGTCCAGTGCTCGGCATTGTTTGGTGCCGTGGGTTGTTGAGGCACAGAATTCACAGCATATATTATTTGGAACATTGGAATACTTTTGTAGGATCAGACACATGCGGGGTTGATCACTCATACTTTTACATAACTCACAATATTCATTGGTGGCTGGACCTGGTTGCGTAGGGAACCCCATATATGGCTGTTATGGCGGGTATATCCCTTGGGTTTTGATTTACGCGACTGCTCCTAGAGGTGGGGCCCCTTGTGCTCCTGCCGCCGATGTCCCCACCGTTGGGCCTCGCAACCGGGGGCATTCCGTGGCTACATGTCCCTCCACGAGACAGTGTGTGCACCACACGTTAGGTCTCGGTGGTCACATGGGTTGAATTTCCTAAAGTTTCTCTATCAGACTAGCTATATGATGCTGCAAACCTAGTATGGAGGGGTCTTGTGCCGCTGCACCCCCTTTGAACTCCTGCAGATAACCCGCCATGGCTTCTATTTTCATCGCCTACTCCAGAGCATCCTGCAGTGTTTTGATCCTTTGTTGGGTCAGTGGGGTTCGGGTCAAGGGTAATAAGGCCTTGATGAACCAATCGCTCTGATGGTTAGGGTCAATTGGGTAACTGAGTTTCCCGATGGCATCCTTGAACCTCCGCATCAAATCCCAGGCAGTTTCTCCTTCTCTCTGCTTGATCTCCCACATCTTTGACATGCCTTGCTGGTCCATTTGAGGTAATTTGAATTCCTTGATGAAAGCCCTCTTTACATCAGCCATCTCTAGATTTGGGTGGGCCTTCGACCATTTCATAAACCATCATAGGGCCCTCTCCCTAAGAGTGGTTTGGAATTCTATCAACTTTCCAACATCCGGCGTCTGTCGTGCCCTCCAGATGGCCTCGCAGAGATACTAGTGCTGTTCGACATCGTCATTCCATTTGCCATAGAATTTTGGGTACCATGTGAGTGATCCCGCCATGCTTACTTGATTGGGCGGTATTAAAATGAAGCCGTTGGATCTTGGTTGTGAGACAGGGTCACTAACAATCCCGCTGCTAACTTGTGCTCCAATTGGAGGCTGAATGTGATGCAATCTACTTAATTCGCGTATCCTAACAAAAATTTCACTTATGGGCTTGTAGAGCACCAGGGGAAGGTCGGGATTAGAGCTACTAGAACTATGGGGACAAGGAATACCTGGGGATATGGACACTGACCTTTCTTGAAAGAGTTGCTCCATGGCAACGTGTATCTCCACATCGGACACCTCCTCTGGGCGCGCGTCTGTACCTTCTTCGTCAGACTCCCTTCCTTGGTCCCCCTGGGTTGGACTCCTATACGCCTACCGTACTTCTTTCATGACCCCTCCTATATCCTGGGGACCCACCGGACCTTCTGTTGAGCCGCAAAATTGTGCTTTCTTTCACCTCATTTTACCTCATTTTCCCTTGTCCATTGCTATCCTAGACCCAATTGATCAATGAATATAGTTAAAGTTACTTCTAGAATGATTTACATGACTGACTTGCTAAGTTTTGTGATTTTTGCCATTGTAAAGCATTTTGACCGGAACTAGCTGCAGAATGCAGACATTCCGTAGCTAACCGGCGATTCTGCAGCTGCCTTCACGTTTGAGTATGTTTCAGGTGGCCTCTCAAGGAAAACCGCATATGGGCATAATCCACGTCATGTCTACATGGTTCGTTGCTCATCATGGAGGAAGAAACGAATTCTGGGTACGGTTTTGGAACGTGGGAACACATTTAGGAAAGCAAACTTCTATTAGGACTGTCTTAGTCCAGATGTCTTTTTCCTCTTCACGCAGCCACTTCAAGAGTCCTAATGTGATTCCGATAAGGAAAGACAGTGTTCCTGAATTGTTGCAAGTCTTGTTATGTGCATTTGCTTTATAAACACTTGGGAAACCGAGAGCTATGTTAGATTTGATGTTAGATTTTATGCTAGATTTTGTTTAGACTCTGTGCTACATTTCTGAAGACGCAAAGTGTTATGTTCAAGTTCTTTCATCTTTAATGAAGCAGACAGTTTTGTTGTGAAGGCGTTGATTTAATTTGGAGTTGAATTCCGTCAGGTGGTAGAGGGCCCCTGCCTCTTGCACGGATTTTATTTGCGTAAATTAGATAAGTATTCTAGCTACCTTTACATTTTGAATTTGAATTAATAGTTGTTTTAATTAGCTATTGTAGTTGTACTCATTCTAACTCTTCCACAAGAAGAAGCTCTTCCAAAAGACTATAATGATGAATGGGAAATGACTATAGTATTGTAGGATTAGAAGTTGAATTCATAGTTGTTTTTAATTAGTTACTGTAGTTGTACTCATTCTAACTCTTCCACAAGAAGAAAGCTCTTCCAAAAGATTATAATGATGAATGGGAAATGGCTATAGTACTGTAGGATTTAGTTGTAATTTTTGTTGTTCACTATCACAGTTACACTTGTTCTAATTACTCTTCCACAAGAAGAAACTCTTCCAAGAAATTCTTAAGAAGTTCAAGACATGACCGTGATAATGAATGATTTAGTTGTGTGTTTGTACTAAGTATCATCTCTATTCTTGCTCTTAAACGCTTGCCCAAGACATCATAATGACGATTAGGATATGGATATGATATCTTAGTTTTTCATTTGCTTTCAGTCCTTTATGTTTGCATTTGCACTCAATTACACAGTCAGAATTGTTCTAGCTCTTCCAAAAGAAGGAATTATTCCAAAATATCAATAATGATGGACAAACAGATTGTGTAATTTCATAGAATAATGCATGATAGCATAGTTAGGATGCTCCGGAGTTTCATTGCACTTAATTCATGATTCAATTATTTTATTTTGGGTTTGATAATGACTTGTAGTTTAGCATTGTTTTAGATTAGTGGCATCTTAAGTTCATTCTTAGATTAACTCATTGCACTTGCACTCCACATCCAGATTGTCATCCACTGCACATTAGATTAACTTCAGTTGTTAGGATTAACAAAACAACCTTCATTATTCACAAACCTCTTCTTGTTCTAAAATCCATAATTGATCTATAACCATATGAACATAAGACAACATCATTTTAAGGCCTGAAGTACCTCTGCAATTTCCTCATCATTTCATAAACAGAGCTCTCCCTCAAAAGACTACTTTGAAAAAGAAATCAATAACTCTTGAGTAAAGGTTTTGTGACATTCAATTAAATTGTAGAATAGAACTAGGAACTAGTCCTAGAATAGAAGATCTTAGGATGGTATCAATGTTTTTCCTCCAAATCTGTTTCAAATCTCTAATTAAGGAAAAAAATGTTGCATCATTGTAAGATTAGTTGTTTAACTGTTTAGTTAGAGGATTTGCATACTTAGTGATCATTTCTCAAGTTTAGTTTGTGTTTTGAATCATTTGTTTGAAAGTCATTATCAAGCTTTGCTTTTATTTAGTCATAGTTTAGATTAAGCTTCAGTGTTTCCAATTGCATTTGCCATTTGTTATCCATCAATTATGTTTAACTCTATTTTTAATCATCAGCTCATTTCCATCAACTTTCTAGGCATTTTCCTTGTGAACATAAAACCACCAAAAGACCAAAAACATCATAAATCACCACAAAAGACCAAAAACATCACAAAACACTACACACAACGCATTAGGAAACAAACACCTAGGTACATATAGTACACTTCACTTCAGCACTTTACAAATCCTGGTTGACAATTAAATGAGCTCAGTTTAGGAGAGTAGATTGAGACCAAACATTTTGGCGCCGTTGCCGGGGAAGTGAAAACTAGGTAACCTTTGTTTCTTAGCATCCAAAAACAATTTTATGCGTAGGGAGAGAGATTCAAGGGGGAGATTTATAAGCAGCAGAGGCAGAAGCTTGATTTCTAGAACACCACTTGTTTCATCTAGATCCAGATCTAGTACACCTTCAACTCAAACCAATCTTCCATCCTTTATTGATCCTGGACTTCTAGAAGATCTAAGGTCAAATATTCCATTAGAGAAACCTTCCACTTCAACCACTGAACCTGCTATAGAAGAAGATCTAAAGACTCCTAGCAGGGATACAAACCTTTCCACTTCCACAGGAGAGTCAACCATGGCAGAAGAAGGAGGAGGAGGAGTTTTTAATGGAGAAAACACACTATTTGGAGGAAGAGGTAGAGGTAGAGGAGAAGGAGGTAGAGGTGCAAATGGAGGAAGAGGTAGAATAGGAAGCTCTTTTTGGTTCCCTATACTTGATGAAGAAACCAATACAACCATGAAAAACATTTCACCCTCTGTCCTTCCAAACTTCTATGGACTTAAAACTGAAGATCCTGAAACTTTCTTATTCGAATTTGAAGTGCTATGTAGGACTTATGACTACCTACAAGATGCTCAAAAACTGAAATTATTTCCTTCAACTTTGAAGGGAGCAGCATTGAAGTGGTTTATGAGTCTAATCAGTAGTTCTATTAGAACATGGGAAGAAATGAAACAAGCATTTCTAGAGAGATACTTGGATTATTGTATGCCGGTTAATCATAAGGAAGAAGTGTTCAAGATGTTAAAAAAAGAAGATGAAAACTTAGAAGATTTGTTGGAAAGATTTAATTACAACATCAAAAGGGCGAAAATGGAAAACCTAGATCAAGACACCTTAAAAGCTCTTTTGTTGAAAACAATTAGGGATGAATGGTTGGATATTCTTAACATGATGGGAAAAGGGGATATATCACAACTTACATTACCTGAAATATCTGAGTTATGTATCAACCTTTCCAGAGGGAAATCTAAATCTGTCAAAGGTCCAAGAGATCCCGCTCTTGCAAGGGCAAGTAAATCTGCTTCTGGGACAGTAAGTAGATCAGAAATAGGACACATGCTTGATGACTTTAAATCTGACATCTTAGGGAGTCTTAGTGAACAAATAGACACCCTCAAGATACAAAACAAGAAAAAGGATGAATCTGATGCCTTGGCAATCTTTTGCCCCAATTTTAGAAAGAAACATGCCCTAAGAGAGTGTCCTTTGGATGTAAAAGTTATAGAAACCTGTGTCATTTGTTCTGAGAAACATGAGACCAAGAATTTTCCTTCTCTTCCTGGTCTCAAGGCTGTTTTTTAGGAAAAAACTCCTACAGATTCCACAGAGTCTCTTAATTTTGTATCTAGAAGACCTTGGCAGGGACCTCAGACACAAGGATTCCATGATCAAATGTATAATCAACCTCCACCTTGGAATTCTTGGCAGCAACCTTGGCCCCAATTTCAAAATCAATCTCAATCTTGGGCACAAGGAACACAAAGTCCCTATGGAAGATACTCTCCATACTATCAATATCCACCATCCTATCCACCATATCCACATTTTTATCCTCAAAATCCTCAACAAAATTTTCCTCAAAATCTTCAACAAAATTTTCAAAAAAATCCTCAACAACATCATCAGAACCAACCACATCAAAATCAACCACTTCCATTACCATTCCCTCAAAAATCCAATCAATTTCCAGCTCAACCCATATCAAACCCCAATAATAAAAACCCTCAGAATACATACATGATAGAAGGTCAACAGTTTCCAACTTATTTAATTACTCCTCTAGACCTTAGTGATGTTCAACTTAGGTCTGGAAGGATACTTGAGAAGAAGAAACCTTCTGTGATCATACAAGAACAAGACAATTCCGAGGAAGACTCTCTACGGGTGAATAAAAGTCTTGAAGAGGAAATATCCTTTCAAGACCCACACATTGAAAAACTAAAACAAAAAGATCCAATAACTCCAGCTCCTGTATTAGAGCAACCATCCACATCTACTTCTATACCTCCCTTTCCGGAAAGATTACAAATTGATAGAGGTGTAGAGAAACAAATCATGGTGCCTAATTATGATTTATTAGATGAATTGAGAAATGTTTGCATTAAAATTCCATTATTGCAAGCCATCAAGGAAATCCCAATTTTAGCCAAAACAATAAAGGAGTTGAGTATGAAGACAACAAGAAAAAGAATAAGAGAAACCAAGAAAATTCAATTGGTAGGACAAATAGCAGACATTATGATGGGCAAGATTACTATTCCAAAGTACCTTGACCCAGGAAATCCAGTTGTCAAAATTCACATCAATGGAATTGAAATTCAAAACACACTCATTGACTTAGGAGCAGCAATAAATATCATGAGTAGACAAATCATGGACAACCTGAAACTTCCTAATCTTCTCTTTACACCCACACTATTACAATTAGCAGATAGATCTGTGATCAGACCAGATGGGGTAATAGAAGACATTCCAGTGTCCCTAGACTCTTGGGAGTACCTTGTGGATTTCATGATCCTAACTCCTAAGAATAATCTAGGAGGCCATCCTGTTATACTAGGAAGACCTTGGTTGGCTACAGCTGATGCTTTTATTAGTTGTAGGTTCGGTGATATGTATATTTCTGATGGTAGTTCAACTAAGAGATTCACTTTATATCCTCCAGCTAGGACAATTACAGATCTATATGACACTCAATGGATAGAGGATGAAGAAGATTTACAACCACTCTTCACAATTTCAGAAATTAGTGAAGATAATCAAATTCTGAATACTCTAGAAAACTTTGAATCCTCTCCGTAACACAAATATGAATCATTTCAAGAGGGATCCAATATTGAGTTTTTGTCATCTAGGCAGATGTCTCTTCATTCTATGGACAAATTTGGCAGCTCTACAAGTGAAATTTTTCCAGGCAAAACTTCGAACATAAACAAGAACCTAGAAAAATCTCAACAAGAAGAGTTAATCAAAGTATTACAGAGACATTCTTCTGCATATGCATGGGAATACACTGACATGAAAGGGATAAGTCCCAAGACTTGTACTCATCACATCTATATAGAGGCAAATTGCAAACCAAATAGACAACCTCAAAGACGGATGAATCCAAATCTTAGGGAAATTGTTAAGGAAGAATTGCAAAAATTGTTAAATGTTAATTTCATCTATCCTATTTCAGATAGTCAGTGGGTTTGTCCTTTGGTAATTGTGCCAAAGAAAAATGGAAAATGGAGGGTGTGTGTTGACTACCGAGAACTGAATAAAGCTACTCTTAAAGACCATTTTCCCTTACCTTTCATAGATCAAGCATTAGATACATTAGCAGGTAAAAAGTACTTTTCATTCCTAGATGGGTTTAGTGGTTACAATCAAATCCAAGTAGCACTTGAAGACCAAGATAAAACCACATTTACTTGTCCTTGGAGTACCTATGCCTACCGAGTATTGCCATTTGGGTTATGCAATGCACCTGCAACATTCCAAAGGGCAGTATTAGGAATTTTTTCTGATCTGATACATGACTGTGTAGAGGTGTACATGGATGATTTTACAGTTTATGGGGATACATTTGAAGAGGCTTTAGAAAACTTAGAAAAAGTCCTAAAAAGATGTCAAGAAGCAAACCTTTCTCTTAGTCATGAAAAATGTTTTATGATGTTTACTGAAGGTATTGTTTTAGGGCACCACATTTCAGGGGATGGGATTAGAGTTGATGAAGCGAAAGTTGAAGTTATTTCTAACCTATCCATTCCAAGTTCTCAAAGAGATGTAAGAAGTTTTCTAGGATTTACAGGGTACTATCGGAGATTTATAGAAAACTTCACCAAAATAGCATCTCCTCTCTTCAAATTACTCACCAAAGATTGTGAATTTAAGTGGACTTCTGATTGCCAGTTAGCTTTTGAAACCCTGAAAACCAAAATTTCTGAAGCACCTATAGTAAGGGGACCTAGAATCAAATCTACCTTTCAGAGTTCTCATCGATAGCTTCCATACAAAATGACAAATATTTACAGATTAAAGACTTGATTCCCTATGCCATCTATTATATCAGTAAAAATTTGACTCCTGCAGAGTTAAACTATACTGTAACTGAAAAAGAGTTTTTAGTCGTTGTTCATGCCATAAACAAATTTAGACACTATATAACAGGCTATGAAACTTTTATTCACACTGATCATTCTGCAATTAGATACCTAATGAACAAATCAATTACTAATGGCAGAGTTATAAGATGGTTGTTACTCTTACAAGAATTCAACATTACTATTTTAGATAGGCCTCGAAAACAAAACACAGTAGTTGATTTCCTATCTAGACTCCAAAATATCAAAGATGACACTCCGGTTGAAGATCAATTTCCCGATGAATATCTTTTTGCAATCTCTACTCAAACTCCATGGTTTGCTGATATTGCTAATTATTTAGTTTCAGGAAAATTTCCTTCAATTATGAATGTAAGGGATAAAAGAAAAATCATTAATGATAGTGCAAGATATTCATGGGTCGCTAATGAGTTGTACAAGACAGGTCCAGATTTGATCATTAGAAGGTGTGTTCGCGAAGATGAGATGCCTGAAATTCTCAAGGCATGTCATGATGAACCTTGTGGCGGACACTTTGCAGATAAGAGGACAGCCTATAAGATCCTTAACTTAGGATATTATTGGCCATCCTTGTTTAAAGATGCTAAGGAGTATGTCAAAAGGTGTGACAGTTGCCAAAGGGTAGGGAAACCTTCTCCTTCAGGGGAGATGCCATTACAACCTCAGGTACACATTGAACCTTTTGAAAAATGGGCTTTGGATTTTGTAGGACCTATTAGTCCTCCATCAAGACAAAAGAAATACATATTAGTTTGCATTGATTATGTTACTAAATGGGTAGAAGCTAAACCATTACTTGTTGCTAATGAATCATCTGTAGTTAATTTTCTTTTTGAGGA
Organism: Pinus albicaulis; assembly: GCA_034641835.2. Taxonomy (NCBI): domain Eukaryota; kingdom Viridiplantae; phylum Streptophyta; class Pinopsida; order Pinales; family Pinaceae; genus Pinus; species Pinus albicaulis. The sequence goes on from CM076580.1 coordinate 575,394,028, forward strand.
TATTTTTACCCGTTTTGGTGTTCCAAGGGAAATTGTTACAGATCAAGGAGCTCAATTTACATCAAGGCTAGTGGAGCAAATGATGGAGAAGTAAAAAAGCAGACATAGAAAAACAACTCCTTATCATCCACAAGAAAATGGTCAAGTGGAATCTACCAATAAAGTCATTGAAGGAATCCTAACAAAGACTTTTCATCTACATAGAAGAGATTGGGTAGATAGGCTTCCTGAAGCCTTGTGGGCCTATAGAACTACATGGAGAAATACAACAGGCCATACTCCTTATGAGCTTGTTTATGGAAAGAAAGTTTTGTTTCCCATAGAGTTCCAAATTCAAACCTTCAAGATGGCAGTTCAACCAGGACTTGATCTAACGGAGGCACAAAAGCATAGACTGGAGCAAATTAATGAATTGGATGAGATCAGACAAGATGCAGTTCAGAAAACAAGTCTAGTCCAACAGCAAAGGGCTAGATGGCATGACAAGTAAATCAAGGAGAAGAAATTCAAAGAGGGAGACTGGGCTCTCTTGTTTGATTCAAAATTCAAGGATTTTCAAGGGAAATTTCAGACACATTGGCTTGGGCCATATGAAATTGTTCGAATTTTTGATAATGGGGCAGTGAAAATCAGAACTATAGATGAAGAAGAGGTCACTTTTCTTGTGAATGGTCATAGACTGAAGCTATACCACAAGCCACTCTCAAGAGAAGAGTTTTTCAAGAAGTTCCAAGAAAGCAATGATGTGAAGTTAATGAAGAAGAGTCTCTCTTCTTCATCAACTTGATTAAATTTTCTGAAGCATTTCTTTTTGAAAAAAAAAAAATTAAATAAAAAAAAATAAAAATAAAGGTATAAACATGAAAACCAATCATTGATTGGCATGTTTATACAGAAAATATAGGGTGAAAATCAGAGTCTCTCTGACACTCTAACTTTTTCCATTTTTGTTTTTACAAGCAGCTGTTACAAAAATCATAAGTTCAGATCCATAGTGCTTATGATCCATTTCATTTCATTTCACTCCATTCACTTATTCATCCATACTCCATTTCATTCCACCATTCATATTTCACTCCATTATACATTTCATTCGTCTCATTCCATCCTCCATCCATCTCATTTTCATGTCAAAATACAAAATTTGATGTCTTGCTGTAAGTGAATAAAACATGTCATGAATTGCAGTACAGTCCTTATGTTCTTTCACTCCATTTCATAAACTGAATCCATTCCATTTCATCATCCACTTCATACATATCATAATCCATCATCCATCTTCATTCATAACATATAACATTTCACCCATATTCCAAAAACACTCCATTTTCATGATTAAAATGCTCTACAGGAATATTCTGCAGCTCAGTAGACATTCTGCAGCTGATCAGCCTTTCTGCAGCCAGACAGTCTTTCCGCAGCTACAAACCCTGAAGGCATCAATCAACAGACATTAGAATTGCAACAAAATGACCCAGTGTATCCATGAATCAAAAGCATCAAGAAAATTATGAAGACTCTTCCAAAGGTGAACAAGAAGACAAAGACTACAAAAAAATCAAATGAAAGGCAGAGGTAACAAGTTTAAATTATAATGGCATTTCATAAAATTTTAGCATAGTTTTAGTTATGGATTGTTCGAAAAGGTTGTTTTAATTATTTTTATTGATCAAGACCAATAAACCCTCCACAGACTTTGGATTAAAATCTCCCATTTCAAATTTCATGCCCGATATCATTTAAGTGGTTAAAATGGTCGAGGTATTTGAATTCTTCACGTCTCTTAACCAAATCATTCAATGATGATTCTCTTTGCCATTGTAAAAATCTCCGCCGCCTATTCAATCATTAATTCAATCCCTCCACCTCACTCCACTACTTCATTCCGTGACCACTGCCATCACTCCATTCTGTAGCCGGCATTTCATTCCGTAGACAGAGATATTCTTATCACCGAGAGCAGAGCCAAAGGATATCAGTTTGAATAGCATTAAGCATTGTAAACTCAGAGCAGAGAAAAAGGGTAAATTCAGAGGTATAGCAGTGTGAGAATTTGAAGCCATTTGATTCCGTGGGCAGACAAAGTATCACTGTGGGCAGAGATTGAGCATTTTCACTATAAACACAGAAGTGTAATAGTGTGGAGTTTGAAGTCTTTTGTCACTAGAAGACAGAGGTGTTACAGTGTTGAATTCGAAACCATTTGCTACCAAGAGCCAGAGGTATTGCAATGAAGAAATTGAAGCCAGTTGTCACTGTCAAACAGAGACATATCAGTCCAAAGTTCAATTGTCAACAGAGGCATATCAGCTCGAAGTTTTGAAGCTGTTGCCACTATTAATCAGAGGTATGTCATTCCAAAGTTTGAAGCCATTTCCATTCAGAACTTAAAGCCATTTCAATCCGAAAGTGAAAGTCATTGTTTTTGTGGGTAGAAGAGTGTTAATTTAAAACATTGAAGAAGCAATCATGGGTTTCATTGTAAGGACTGAACCAATGGGTTCAAAATATTTAGAAGGCTACCCTCAATGCAAAGAAATGTTACAACAAATAGGATGGCTTCAATTTTTGGAGAAATTTAATGGCTTCCACAAGGAAGTCACTAAAACATTTGCAAGATCATTTCAAGGAATCGAAGTTGAAGTGGGAGATGTCAAATTTACTGTCACTGAAGTTTTCATTGCAGAGGCTACAGGGTTGCTCAGAACTGGAGAGAGATGGTTCAAAAATAGAGAATTCCACAATGAATCCTGGAAACAAATTTTAAAATCACCAGGTATGGATGTCACTGTATTTAAGAAAGGAATTCCCAGTTCTGCATTGAAAAATAAATGGAGAAACATACTACTTCTTCTGCAATAATTTATTACATGCGAGGGTAGATATGGAACATTTTATGTCTACCACATTAGACTGATAATGCATTTTCTGGGGGAAGACTTAAACCTACCATATTTCTTGCTTCAAAGTCTGAAGAAGATGGCTTCCTGTGTTCAAAGAAGGGTTCAATTTTTAGAGACAACCCTATATCATCATGGTTTGGTCAAAATCTTGATTGAACATCATCTAGCTAAAACAAATGATACATGGGACGATTTCTTGATAAGAAATCATTTTGAAGAGCCAAAAGAACCCTCACCAGAACCACAGCCTACAAGGAGAAGTAGGAAATGGAGGGCCTCAAAAGTTGAAATTGACAAAACAGTCCAAGAGAGCAGTGAGGAAATCATTTTAGAAAATTTGACTCAAATCAAGAGACAACTTAAGGAAGAAAAGGTAATCAGGAAATCTGCCATGGAGAAAGGAGAGGGATCTTCTCAGCCTAGAAGATGCCACAGACTAAAGGGGAAACTGAAGAAAACACTAATCAAACAAACAGGGGTAATCAATATAGAAGATGAAGAAACATCCATTGAAGAGGATGTTGAAGAGGATTTTTATGAGGGAACCCCTGAAGTTGACCCTACTCAACAGGAAATTTATGACTATGTGGAAACTTTGGAGAGGAGAGCTTCAGAAAGCAGAGAGAGAACCCCCAGTCCTCCACTGTCTGAAATAGACATATTAAGAAGGGATAGGTATGAGTTGGAATTACTGAATAGACACATAAAAAATGAGAATGAAATTCTCAAGGATCAAGTCAAGCTCAAAACTGATATGAACTCAACCTTATCCCTGCATATAGAAAAAGTGGAGAAGACCAATGAGAAGTTGAAGACAAGGAACAAAAAGCTAATCAGGGCACTCACCAACCTAAGGTTCAAACTTGTTATCAGAAAACCTAGAAGATCTCTAGCTTCCAGACAAAGGAGAAGGAGAGGATTAGATGTCCTTGCAGAAGCCTCTGAGTTCATAGGATAATTTGCATGAGGACATGCAAAGAGACAGCAGTGGGGGTATGTTGAGCCTCAAAATTGTGCTTTCTTTCATTCCACTTTACCTCATTTTCCTTTTTCCATTGCTATTCTAGACCCAATTGATCAATGAATATAGTTAAAATTACTTTTAGAATGATTTACATGACTGACTTGCTAAGTTTTGTGATTTTTTCCATTGTAAAGCATTTTGACCGGAACTAGCTGCAGAATGCAGACATTCCGTAGCTAACCGGCGATTCCGTAGCTGTCTTCACGTTTGAGTATGTTCCAGGTGGCCTCTCAAGAAAAACCGCATATGGGCATATTCCACGTCATGTCTACATGGTTCGTTGCTCACCATGAAGGAAGAAACGAATTCTGGGTATGGTTTTGGAACGTGGGAACACATTTAGGAAGGCAGACTTCTATTAGGACTGTCTCAGTCCAGATGTCTTTTTCCTTCTTACGCAGCCACTTCAAGAGTCCTAATGTGATTCCGATAAGGAAAGACAAGAAACTCTCAGTTGTTACCAAGTCTTGCTATGTGCATTTGCTTTATAAACACTTGGGAGACCGAGAGCTATGTGAGAGATTTTATGTTAGATTTGATGCTAGATTTTGTTTAGACTCTGTGCTACATTCCTGAAGACGCAGAGTGTTATGTTCAAACTATTTCATCTTTAATGGAGCAGACCGTGTTGTTTTGAAAGCGTGATTTGATTCGGAGTTGAATTCCGTCAGGTGGTAGAGGGCCCCTACCTCTTGCACGGATTTATTTTGCGTAAATTAGATAAGTCTTCTAGCTGCCTTTACGTCTTTGAATTTGAATTAATAGTTGTTTTAATTAGCTACTGTAGTCGTAATCATTCTAACTCTTCCACAAGAATACACTCTTCCAAAAGACTATAATGATGAATGGGAAAATGACTATAGTATTGTAGGATTAGAAGTTGAATTCATAGTTGTTTAATTAGCTACTGTAGTTATATTCATTCTAACTCTTCCACAAGAAGAAATTCTTCCAAAAGATTATAATGACATTGAATATGGCTATAGTAATCAGAGGATTTCCAGTTGTAATTTTTATTGTCTACTACTCATGCTACACTTGTTCTGACCACTCTTCCACAAGAAGAAATCCCTCCAAGAAATTCTTAAGAAGTTCAAGACATGACCAAGATAATGAATGATTTAGTTGTGTGTTTTGCATTTATATCATCTCTCGTTTCTTGTTTTAAATCGCTTCTTCACAAGACATCATAATGACGTAGGATGGATATGATATCTTAGTTTTTTCATTTGCTTTTCAATCCTTATGTTTGCATTTGTACTCAATTACACAAATGTGAAATGTTCTTCCAGCCTTTCCAAAAGAAGAAATTATTCCAAAATATCAATAATGATGGACAAACAGATTGTGTAATTTCATAGAATAATGCATGATAGCATAGTTAGGATGCTCCGGAGTTTCATTGCACTTAATTTATGATTCAGCTATTTTATTTTGAGTTTGATAATGACTTGTAGTTTAGCATTGTTTTAGATTAGTGGCATTTTAAGTTCATTATTAGATTAACCCATTGCATTGCACTTCACATTTAGATTGTCATCCACTGCACAATAGATTATTTCAGTTGTTAGGAGTAATAAAACGACCTTCATTATTTACAAACATCTCCTTGTTCTAAAATCTACAATTGATCCATAACCATAAGAGAAGAAGACAACATAATTTTAAGGCCTGAAATACCTCTGCAATTTCCTCATCATTTCATAAACAAAGCTCTCCCTCAAAAGGACTATTTTGAAAAAGGAATCAATAACTTTTGAGTAAAGGTTTTGTGACATTTAATTGAATTGCAGAATAGAGATAGGAATTGGTTTTTGCATAAAAGATCTTAGGATGGTATCAATGTTTTTCCTCCAATCTGTTTCAAATCTCTAATTAAGGACAAAATGTTGCATCATTGTAAGATTAGTTGTTTAGATGTTTAGTTAGATATCTGCATATTTAGTGATCATTTTCAAGTTTTAGGCTGTGTTTTGAATCATTTGTTTGAAATTCATTATCAAGCTTTGCTTTTATTTAGTCATAGTTTAGATCAAATTCTAGTTGTTTTCCAATTGCATTTTCCATTCATATCCATCAATTAGGTTTAACTCTGTTTTTAATCATCAGCTCATTTCCATCAACTTTTTAGGCATTTTCCTTGTGAACATAAAACCACCAAAAGGCCAAAAACATCATAAATCACCACAAAAGACCAAAAACATCACAAAACACTACACACAACGCATTAGGAAACAAACACCTAGGTACATACAGTACACTTCACTTCAGCAGTTTACAAATCCTGGTTGACAATTAAATGAGCTCAGTTTAGGAGACTAGATTGAGACCAAACACCTTCCATTCCCTTCATCTTCTGAGGCTCCTCTTCTTCTCCCTTCCAAATACTTCCTTGTCTCTTCAACTCTTTCATCACCCTCTCTTGCCACCTTTCTGCAATCTGCGCCCTCCAATGTGCTCGCCGCTCCCTGAGCCTGTTGGCAACCTCAACATCCATAATCCTACTCCCCTTCTCACGGTTCTAATAACATCTCTCCCTCAGTCCCTTCCCCCGACACTGGGGTTTTACGCTTCCATCCTTGCTTTCTGGAATCCCATCAGTCCTTAGTCCACCATTAATGCCTTGATCCACAAGGGAATCTCCTTTAGTAGTTTTCCCCTTAACCCATATCTGAAGGTACTTTCTGCCTTTGAGAAATACTAGTAGCACTCAGCTGCAAACTCTACTATGTATCCTTCCAGATTAGATTCCACCCAAAAATCTACAGCTCGGGTTAAATCAATGTCTAACTGATGAAGCGTCACCATATCTTCATGGGCCCACTTGTGATTGATCTTGAATGACTTCCCCTTGATGGTCTTGGTCTGAAGCCTCCACAACCAGTTGTAGAGTTCTTCTGGGAACTTTCCCCAGAAGATTTCGTAGGTATCACTAGCAGAGTCAGAGAATAGGACCAAGTCTTTAATTTTCTTTTCTTTCTGTTGTCTCAGCTCCGCTTGTTGAGCCATGAACTGATCTAGGTGGTTATCCACCAGCTTCATATTTCTCTTTCAAAGATCCGAGATACCATGATCTAGCTCCCAGATGTATTTTCAGGTCCTGGCAATAGAACCATTTGTTGGCGAGAAAATTGGTCTTGCAGAGAAGACCCGGGTTCAGGGCTGAGGGCCAACAAGGTTTTCTGCCGTAGTCTAGATTCATGCCAACATTTCCACTCTGATTCAAAGGGCAGAGAGTCTCACCTGAGGCGTGTTGCGACCCTACTGTGATTGAGAGTAGATCGGTATCGTTTCCCTGACATCCAAACAGGTGAAACAAAGCTAAACTAAGGAATTAAACAACCATGATAGAACATTTCGCAACATATATTCTTCAGGGAAGCAGTTAAACCAGAAATAAACAAAATTTTAAACACAGCTATGAACAACGCTCATTCATATTTAACATCACATAGCACAACAATCATCTTTAATATATTAGTCAACAACTGACAGAGGCAAATCATTACAAAGCTCTGCTATATAAGAGCATAGACCAGAACAAAATACAACACGTCCCAAGGGACAGAGAGAAACTACAATGATCTAGAAGAGAGGAGAATAGTGCAACTCGATAGAGCTCTCCTGTGGCTCCCTGCTGCCTATCCCGTCGGTACCAACCTTCTTCTATGTTGGCTGGTTGCTTCTTTATTCTCCCGCTCGTGCGACTGACAGTTCTTCCCTGTTTCTTGCTCGGTTGTGTTTCATTTCTTTTCGTTCACTGAGATTTCACTGCCGGTTTCCTTCCGCGCCCTTTCGTTGTCTATGCTTGATCCAGCGACTGCTGCGACACCTTTCCTTTGCCTTTCTGCAACCTTGACACCTCCTTGCCTACCGAGGTTGCATTTTTCCACATGCTCACCGGCACTCAAAATCTGCTGATCTCCAAAAAAAGGGCCCCAAATTTTTTTTTTTGGTCCTTATTTTCCGGTGGGCAGATCCGCCCATGGTTTTGTGCATGGGTTTGCACATGGTTTTGGGGTACGATGGTTTTCGGCCCCTGGTATTTTGTAGATCTGGTCAAGGGAACTACGGTTATGTTCTAATCGAGGGTTAATGGATTGGGGTTTATGTATGCTTCGACATGTATATATATGTGTTGTAACACTCAAAGGAATATAATAAAAAATCAAGCTAGTCATCTCGATTTAGGATCTAGGGGAAAATCTTTGTGTTTATCTGTTTTATGTTTTATGCTCTTGCTACTATTTATTTTCTATTTTTAAGATTCATTTACAGATAATTTATGTACAGGGTTAAAACCTACATTTGGTATCAGAGCAGTTTCGGCTTCAAGGGGATGTCTTTGTTGTTGAGGGGTTTTTTTCTTGGGCCTGAGGTAGACCCTGTTCAGTGGGAGATCTGCGGGATCGATTCTTGTGGTGAAAGAAGATGGCGAGTGGTGGGAAGATAGAGATCAAGAAATTTAATGGTCAGAGTTTTGAGTTGTGGAAGCTCAAGATGGGGGATCTGTGGGTGGATAAAGATCGGTGGATTGCGATAGATCCGGGTACTAAACCAACGACAATGTAAGATGAAGACTAGAAGAAGCTGGATCAGAAGGCAAAGAGCACAATACAATTGTGTGTCTCAGATTCAATATTTTTGAATGTATCTGGGGAAGCTACGGCGAAGACCTTGTGGGACAAGCTAGGGACTTTGTCCCAATCTAAGTCTCTGGTGAATAAATTGTTCCTGCGGAAAAAGTTGTATAACCTGAGGATGAAGGATGGAGACTCGGTGACAGAGAATTTGAACGCCTTCAATACTATGGTAAGTCAACTGTCATCTGCTGATATTAAAATATCAAATGAAGATAAGTGCATCAGTTTTTTGTGTTCTCTGCCAGACTCATAGGACAGTCTGGTTATTACAATAGGTAGCAATACAACTACCTTGAATTTTGATGACATTGTCTCAGCCTGCTGTCAGAAGAAATGAGAGAGAGAAATATGGAGGGTCATAATGGAGATGTCTTATCTGTACGAGGAAGGTCCTAGAACAAAAACAAGAATAAGGTTTCGAGTGGGAGATCTAAATGTAGAGGGAGATCTAAATCTCCTAGAAATTTTGTAAAGGTGTGCTGGAAATGTGGAAAGGAAGGGAACTACAAAAAGCACTGCAGATCTAAAGCTCCTAAGAAAGGAAAGGGATCTGATGATTCTCCTTCTGTAGAGGAAAAAACCACCTTAGCTGAAGGTGGGGATGTGTATTTGGCTTCTTCTTCAAATACACATGTAGATCATGAGTCATGGTTGATTGACTCGGGTGCATCCTTTCACTTCACTATCCATAGGGAGTGGTTCTGCGAGTATGAGAAATATGATGGCGGTGATGTCTTCTTAGGTGATGATAGGAAGGCCAGAATCGTTGGACGTGGAAAAGTAAAGCTGAAGTTGCAAGGTGGAAGGATTAGAAAACTTCCTGGTGTTCTGCACACTCCTGCATTGGCCAGAAATCTGATTTCTGTAAGCAAGATGGATGATGTAGGTGTAAACACAGTGTTCGAGAAAGATACCTGTAAGTATTAATGCGGGGATTTTAGATTGGAACTCTGTACAAGATTTAGGGCAACACTATTATTGCTGGGTGCAACAGTTTTGTGGTTCCTGAAAGTGGAGCCAAAAGCCTAGCGGCCTCTGGAGAAAAGACCATGCTATGGCATCAAAGGCTTGGACATATTGGAGAGAAGGGCCTACGAATACTGCATGGAAATGGTATGGTAGAAGGTATGTATAATAGCTCTCTAGATTTCGATTTCTGTGAACATTGTGTATATGGGAAGCAGAATCGGGTGAGTTTTCCTTTTGGTGCTAAAAGGGAGAACAAGATATTAGAGCCTGTGCACAGTGATGTGTTTGGACCTGTGTCGGTTCCATCACTGGGTAATTTTGTGTACTATGTTTCATTCATAGATGACCTCTCAAGGAATACATGGATATATTTCTTGAGGAAGAAATCTAAAGTCTTTGACAAATTTAAAGAATTTAAGGCTATGGTGGAAAACCAGACAGAGAAGAAGATAAAGGTGCTGAGGACAGATAATGGTGGGGAGTTTTGCAAGAATGAATTTGAAGAGTTCTATAAGAAGTGTGGTATAGCACGGTAGAATACTACTCCATACACACCTTAGCAAAATGGAGTTGCAGAAAGAATGAACAGAACGCTGATGGAAAAGGCAAGAAGCATGCTCAGTGGTACCGGGTTAGGACAAAAATTCTGGGCAGAGGCAGTGGAGACTGCATGTTACTTGGTTAACAGATCACCTTCATCAGCGTTGGAGGGTAAAACTCCACATGAGGTATGGAATAGTAAGAAACCCTCTCTTTCACATATGAGGGTATTTAGATGTGATGCATATGTACATGTTCCAAAGGAGAAAAGGACCAAGTTGGATAATAAATATGAAAAGTGCATCTTTATTGGGTATAAGGATGGTTTAAAGGGTTACAAGCTTTGGAACCCAGAAATAAGGAAGGTTCTGTACAACTGATATGTGGTGTTTAGAGAGGTGAAATATGTTGTTAAACATGAAGTCTTACCAAAGGAACCTGAGAAGTTAGAGTTTGAGCTAAAGGATGATGAATCAGACTATACAACAGAAGAAGACTCGGAAGAGGAAGAGCCACAAACTCCAGTTGTGAGAAGATCAGCTCAGGAAAGAAGACAACCAGAAAGGTATAGTCCATCTAATTTCTGTTTAAATTTTGTTTTAACTATAAATGATGATGATCCCAGAATTATCAGGGAGGCAGTAGATTCAAAGGATGGAAAACTCTGGAAAGAGGCCATGGTTGATGAAATGACATCCTTGCATAAAAATGAGGCATGGGATCTGGTGGAGTTGTCGGCTAGAAGGAAGCCCATTGGCAGCAAATGGGTGTTTAAGAAGAAGATGAATGTAGAAGGCAAGGTGGAGAAATACAAAGCTCAGTTGGTAGCAAAAGGCTATTCCCAAGTGTCGGGAATTGATTTTGTTGATATTTTTTCTCTTGTTGCCAAAGTTACTCCTATTACATTAATTTTATCTGTTGCTGCTACATTTGATTTTGAGGTAGAAAAGATGGATGTGAAGACAAAATTTCTTCACGGGGATCTGGAAGAGGAGATCTACATGAAGCAACCTGAAGGATTTATGGTGAAGGGGAAGAAAGAACTAGTATGCAGGTTAAAGAAGTCTCTGTATGGGTTAAAACAGTCACCAAGGATGTGGTATCAGAAATTTGATACCTACATACGGGGACTTAGCTTCACCAGAAGAAAGGAGGATCACTGTGTTTATTTTAAATTAATTGGTGATCGTGTTATTTATTTGGTCTTGTATGTGGATGATATGTTGTTGATTGGAAATGACAAAGAACTTATCCAAGATTTGAAGACCCAACTGTTCTCCAAATTCGACATGAAGGACCTTGGTGCTGCAAACTATATTTTGGGCATGGAAATTAAGAGAGATTAGGCAAAGAGGAAGCTCTGGTTAAACCAGAGGAAGTATGTCGAGACTATATTGCAGAGGTTCAATATGCAGGATAGTAAACCGGTAAATGTTCTGATTCCTGTAGGTACAAAGCTTTCTGCTGAACAGTGTCCCAAGACACAAGAAGAAGAGGAGGATGTGTCCCGTGTTCCATATGCAAGTGCAGTGGGTAGCCTAATGTATGAAAAGGTCTATACTAGACCAAAAATTGCACATGCAGTGGGAGTATTGAGCAGGTTTATGTCAAACCCAGTGAAGGAGCATTGGACATCAGTGAAGCGGGTTTTCAAATATTTACATGGCACTAGTGATTATGGCTTATTCTACTAGGGAAGACCAGGATTGGAAAGAGTGTTGGAAATTCGTGGTTTTGTTGATGTAGACTAGGCTAGAGATCTGGACCAAAGAAGTTCTACAAGTGGGTATGTGTTTAGCCTATTTGGAGGTGCAGTCAGTTGGATGAGTAAAAGACAGTCTGTAGTCTCTCTTTCAACTACAAAGGCTGAATACATAGCAGTCACTCATGCAAGCAAGGAAGCAGTTTGGTTGTAGAGATTGTGTTCAAGTATGGGGTTGGTGCAGCAAGCTATAAGGATAGATTGTGATAGCCAAAGTGCAATTTTCTTGGCTAAGAACCCTGCTTATCATTCAAAGACAAAGCACATTGATGTTCAATATCACTTTGTGAGAGATATGGTTGAAGCTAAAAGGGTGTTGCTGGTAAAGGTGGACACTTTGAAGAATGTTGTAGATGCATTGACAAAGTCTGTGAGCACTTAGAAGTTCTCTTGGTGTAGAGAAATAATGGGTGTTGCAAAGCTGGGCTAATGAACTAGCTCTCCTGTGGCCCCCTGCGGAAAGAAAACAACAAGTGGGAGAATGTTGGGTTTGTGTTATATTCTTTCCATGACTAATCATGCGCGGGGGGGTCACAGGGGGGGGGGGGGGCGGTAGCCCCTCTCTTGGGGTCCGCGGTAGCGCCCTGGAAAAATTTTTTGGTCCTTATTTTCCGGTGGGTGGATCGGCCCATGGTTTTATGCATGGGTTTGCACATGGTTTTGGGGTACGATGGTTTTCAGCCCCTGGTATTTTGTAGATCCAGTCAAGAGAACTACGATTATGTTCTAATCCAGGGTTAATGGATTGGGTTTTATGTATGCTTTGGCATGTATATATATGTGTTGTAACACTAAAAGGAATATAATGAAAAATCAAGCTGGTCGTCCCAATTTGGGATCCAGGGGAAAATCTCTGTGTTTATTTGTTTTATGTTTTATGCTCTTGCTACTGTTTACTTTCTGTTTTTAAGATTCGTTTGCATATCATTTCTGTACAGGGTTAAAACCTACAGTAACGACGTGCAGTGCGCCATCGATAATATCGCCCGATGCGTCTCAAAAACTTGCACACCAAAACAAGGTTAAATAAAAAAAATCGGCCGTAAAAACATCATTTTTACTTCTTCAACGCTCAAGACCTCTCAAACACCAGTGTGAGTTTGTCTTGTGTGAGGCGCCCTACCATCGATGCTCCAATTGCACGCATTGCTGTTGTCTATTGCCCACCTTGTGGAGTTCAAAATTTTGAAAACGGTGGGCTAATTTGGTTTCTTCAATTCTTCAGAAAATATGCCTCCTTGACACGTAAATGTACATGTATTCTACTTGAGTCTCAATAACTAAACGTTTTAGCAGATTAGATTTTGAAAAAAACTTAAAAATAACCATTTTTTAAATTTTATTTCATTTATTATTATTATTATTATTATTATTATTATTATTTTAAATTTTAAATTTTTTTATTTTTATTTTTATTTTTGCGCAGTGCGCTCAAGCCATTCGACTCACACCATGAATGGTGTTAACGGAAACTGTCTGGGGTTCGAGTGCAATACCGAAAAAATGCGCACCGTGACTAATTTAAAAAATAACATGGCAGTGCGGTCGTTTAAATGACTGCACTGTTGAATATGTACTAGTGTTGGGAGGGCGGTGCGTTGACCAAAATAACTACCCCAGGGTGGATAGTTAGGTCAGCGCATGATCTGAAAATGGTGTGGATAACTTGTATGGAGTTCAAGAACCTACCACTCAGTTTTTATTAAAATGATCTAGCTTGAACTTGACGTTTTGCGGAATTTTGGCTTGAAAGTGGTGTATGTTTTTTTTTACTGTTTATGTGTCTTAAGTTTATTTGTTATTATTGTAATTTAACATGTATAACAGCAACATAATTCAACAATAAAACCATTAAAAATAACAGAAATATAATATAGGAGTTCACCCGAAATCTCGTGGGCTACGTCTCCTTTGAGTCTTGTCAACTAGACTCGACTCTTTGGGATTAAAGTAATTGTTTTTTTACAAGTTTCATGCTTAATACCAATGAATACAAAAATGATTCAAAGGGTTGAGAATACCATTTAACATCCCTCTAATGGTTGTCCAAATTCTGCAAACAACTTTAGGCTCCTGTTAACACATTTCCTTCTGTCGGTGCACTAAGCTTCTCTGAGCTTCTAAATGGCACAAACTCCCTCAGAATTCTGTTTAAATCACTGAAACCACTAATTTTTTATCCAAAAAACATCATACACCAAATTTCAACTGATAAAATTGCTTAATCAAGCACAACATCCCTAAAATAGGCTATCCTCCACGGTTTGCCCAGGGCTGCCCAAAACTTCCCATCAACTTCTCGAGCTGAATAAGTTCTCAAAATGTTCCGAAACCATTTCCATTGGTTCCAAAATGTCTAAAATAAACAATTTCGACTATTTTTTCATCAGAAACAGCCTCCGGCTGCTCCGGTTTCGCCTCCATACACTATCGGCACCCCCTGGCACTAGGGTCAAAGAAAACCTCTTTGCTGAGTTTTTGACCTCTAGAAGTTATCCAAACTTTCTAAAAAAATTTTCATTATATTTCAAATCAAATTTTCAGTCAAGAATGACCACTGGTTCATTTCAAATGGTCTCTAGCTCCCCTATCTAGGCCCTACACTGCTGCTGGCAAAAGTAGGCAAAAATGGCCTCTGGAACTTAAATGAAGCTTTTCGGCTTTCTAATGCTCTCTACAGGATCTGTAAACCATTTCATCCAATTAAAAACATCTTAATTATCCAATTTATCATATTGGAACTTTGGAAAAGGACTCTAACTCCCCTGGTTAGGCCTCAAACTGAATTTGTCTCATGGTGGCCCTGATGGTTCTTTCATCTTCCCTGAAGCAAAATCTACTGAAGATCACCTCCATTCGACCTGAAAAATGTCCCAAAGTCTTAAAAAGGTTGAATAGACCCAAAATTGACCAAAATTTCATCCAATTTCATTCAATAATGAGAGTTTTATGACCAAAACAACTTTTCCCCAATTTCCTCCACTAAATGTGGGGCAACTGCCAGTTAACTCTATTAAAAGTGGAAGTCCGCCTAAATTTGGTAGTGCCTCCAAAATCTCCACCATATTAAACTCCACTTAACTGAAGCTTAATTAAATATTAAACCTGATATTAGGCTCTTTAAGCGCTCTTAACATTAAGCTCTCACATTGGTCATATGATGAGATTCCATGGGAGGAGGTTTGGCCCCTCCGTGCTCCACCGGACTCACTCGGCATTCAAAGTGCAATAACTTCTTCATACGGTTTCCGTTTTTCAAACCGTTTACGGTGCCAGAATCAGGAAGACAAGAAAAATTTAACCATCTTAGTTTCAACCCAATCCTCTAACTTTGAATTTTGAGCTAATCCTTAGGTCTTTGATCCAATTCTGATCACACCTCCAAAATGAGAAGCTTTTGGACCCCAAAAACTCTCTTGGAATACTGAAACTGATCTGTACAACAAATGAGAGTATTGCACCCTCTTCTCTTTAGCCTACAAACACTTGCCTTGCATGGCTAGTGAATTTTAACCACAACTAGAAAGCAATTCACACTTCCCTTCCTCGATGCGCTTATCCTCCTGTCAAGAGCTGCCTTTCTTGTACTCACTCAGAAAATTTCTGGCGAGAAATTTACGGAAGTAAACTATACATTTCTTACATCGCTGCCTTGATCAATGATCCAAGGTGGCTCAAACATAAGTTGTGCAACGTGTGACATCAACAACAAATCGTCATAAAATGTGTTATAGAATTGACACAAAACCAATGTAAAAAGTGTGCTACACAATCGACACAAGTCAATAAACAACATGATACATCTTGAAAACCACATGTGCATGTATCAATGTACAATGAACCTATTTACAGTTCTCTATTTACACATACAACTTCCATGCACATGTACACCTTCAACTCTTCCTTTCAAGTACCAACAAGTACATAATCCCAAAAACATGTGGGTGACTAAAGAGATGAACTAAAAGATATTGCTGCAATATATGTGAGTATCATACTCATCTTTTACACCTCCATGGTGAAATTTTGCAATAAAAAGGAAATTCCTTCAACTGAACCACATTTATATGCAATCTTGCATCAAAATTTTCAAAAGAAATACATGCATACAACCAAAATGTGCATATGTACAAAGGAGTATTTCTTACTGTGTTAAGAAGTCCATCCACTTCTTTCCAAGCCACCTCCATGGCGACTTTTGCTGCTGCAACTCTTCCTCATGTGAATCTTCCATTTTCACATCAATAATGGAATCTGCAGTTCCACTTGCGCCAATCTTTCTGTCCTCTTGCTGCATGTGCTTTGGACAACTAGTTGGATGCAAAGTCCAACAATGAGAGACATCATGTCCCTTATTTTGGCAAAATGTGTAAAAATTATGCACCTTCTTTGAAAGTTGTCTTTGCCTCATCTGCTTCCTGTATGCTTTCTTCCTCATCCAAGATCTCGAAACAACATGGTTAAATCCACCACAATATGTACAAAAAATCTTTCTTCCATTTAACATGTAAAATTATCATGCCTTGCAGAAACACAATCAAATTGATCATGAGAAGATTTATACCTCTTGTACTGCTTTGAATTTTCATCATTTTTGTCTTCATGAGAAGATGAACTAGTAGAGGTTACAACTTTCATTTGCAGACTAACATCATCGTTCTTGTCTTGAAAATTATTTGAACTTGGATGCTCGCCATAAGCTGCATGTCTACCATATCCTTGCTACAACAAAGGCTTAAAGCAATGGAAATCATCTTTGAAACAAATTTGACATATTTTCATCTTAAAACTTGGAATAAAGGTTCTCTTTGAAATAGCCTCACATGCCTTCATGCCTTTGGAGTCTTCGCCATTAAAATATTCCTCATGCATTTTCTTGTTCAAAGCCTCTTGGGCTTGATGGAGTTGCCTCTCCATATCATGCAATCTTTGAAGAATTTCTTCCTTCTCTTCCTTCATGGCAAACAACTGTTCACGAAGTTCAGTTCTTTCTCTTTTGTCCTCAAACAAAATCTACACCATGTCCTTCAATATAATAAAGTCACGCTTCATATCATCATCGAAGAATATTGTGAAGGAGGAAACTTCACTTGTAGAAGTTGTCATTATGATGTAAATGAACAAAAGGAACTTCAACAAAGTTCTCAAAGCTTTAAAAAAAAATGACAAAGCTTTTTCAACTAGATGGCTGTAGATACAAACTCTTATTCAAGTAGCCAAACATCAAACAAACTCCATGAGATTCTTAAAAAACAATCGTCAAGAGGGTTTGTTCTAAAAGTGACCTTGAGGTCCCTTGGGGTAAGGAAGATGCCTTAATTCCTTTTCTTCCTTTTTTGTCCTCTCCAGGACTTAGCTATTCACTAGCTATCCCCAAATCTCAAGCAAACTCAAACAACAATTAGTTTACAAATAGTAAAACGGTCAATATTTTACACTATTTAAACACCATTCAAGCTATACAATCAAGCAAATGTTATGTCAATAAAGCAACCAAGTGCTTTGTCGAGCAAGAAACTTGCTTCGATACCAACCTGATCTAAAAATGGTATGGATAACTTGTATGGAGTTCAAGAACCTACCACTCAGTTTTTATTAAAATGATCTAGCTTGAACTTGACGTTTTACAAAATTTTGGCTTGAAAGTGGTGTATGTTTTTTTTACTGTTTATATGTCTTAATTTTATTTTTTCTTGCTGTAATTTAACATGTATAACAACAACATAATTCAGCAATAAAAACATTAATACAACAGCAATATAATATAGGATTTCACTCGAAATCTCATGGGCTACGTCTCCTTTGAGTCTTGTCAACTAGACTCGACTCTTTGGGATTAAAGTAATTGTTCTTTTACAAGTTCATGATTAACACCAATGAATAAAAAAATGATTCAAAGGGATGAACATACCATTTAACATCCCTCTAATGGATGTTAAAATTATGCAAACAGCTTTAGGCTCTTGTTAACACATTTCCTTCTGTCAGTGCACTAAGCTTCTTTGAGCTTCTAAATGGCACAAAATCCCTTAGAATTCTGTTTAAATCACTGAAGCCACTACTTTTGTATCCAAAAAACATCATAAACCAAATTTCAACTGATAAAATTGCTTAAATCAGGCACATCATCCCCAGAATAGGCTATCCTCCATGGTTTGCCCACGGCTGCCCAAAAATTCCCATCAACTTATCGAGTTCAATAAGTTCTCAAAATGTTCTGAAACCACTTCCATTGGTTCTAAAATGTATGAAATATCCAATTTCGACTATTTTTTCATTAGAAACGGCCTCCGACTGCTCCAGTTTCGCCTCCATACACTGTCGGCACCCTTGGCACTAGGGTCAAAGAAAAACTCTCTGCTGAGTTTTCGACTTCTAGAAGTTATCCAAACTTTCTGAAATCTCTCTCATTAGATTAAAAATCAAATTTTCTATCAAGAATGACCACTGGTTCGCTAAAAATGGTCTCTATCTCCCTTGGCTAGGCCCTACACTGCTACTGGCAAAAGTAAGCAAAAATGGCCTCTGGAACTTAAATGAAGCTTTTTGGCTTTCTAATGCTCTCTACAGGCTCTAAAAACCATTTCATCAGATTCAAAACATCTGAATTATCCAATTTAGCCTATTGGAACTCTGGAAAAAGACTCTAACTCCCCTGGTTAGGCCTCAAACTGAATTTGTCTCATAGTGGCCTTATGGCTCTTTCATCTTCCCTGAAGAAAAAACTATTGAATATCACCTCCATTCGAAGTGAAACCTATCCAAAAGTCTTCAGAAGATCAAATAGACCCAAAATTGACCAAAATTTCATCCAATTTCGTTCAATAATGAGAGATTTATGACCAAAACAACTTTGCCCTAATTTCCTCCACTAAATGTGGGGAAATTGCCAGTTAACTCCACTAAAAGTGGAAGTTCGCCTAAATTTGGGAGTGCCTCCAGAATCTCCGCCATATTAAACTCCACTTAACTGAAGCTTAAGTAAATATTAAACCTGAGATTAGGCTCCTTAAGGGCTTTAACATTAAGCTCCCACACTGGTCATATGATGAGGTTCCATGGGAGGAGGGCTGGCCCCTCCATGCTCCGTCGGACTCACTTGACATTGAAAGTGAAATAAATTCTTCATACGGTGTCCATTTTTCGAACCTTTTGTGGCACTGAAATTAGGAAGACAAGACCTATGCAACCATATTGGTTTCAACCCAATCCTGTAACTTTGAATTTGAGCTAATCCTTAGGTCCTTGATCCAGTTCTGATCAGCGCACCACCCGTGCAACAGCAGTACATGGTCAATAGTGTGGTCGTTTACAGGACCTCACTGTTGACCATGTATTTTTTTGGGCGGTGCGTTGACCAAACTATTCACCCCGGGGCGGATAGTTTCGTCAAGGCACCGCAAAAAAATATTTCCATCTTTGGTGATGCACAAACATTTTCCATGCACACTGAGTGCAGTGCACGATAAAAAAGTACTTACCAGTACCGGTGCGTGTCTGTATTTTGGGGCACACTGAATGTTTTTTTTTAAAGTATATATATGTATATATATATATATATATATATATATATATATATATATAATACATTTTTCATTTAATAAAATAAATGTATTTAATATGTGAATCATTCAGCGATGTCAACGGAGAGAACAAAGGGAACAATAAGAACATATGGAGGATCGGTATAACATGATTCAACTGTGGGAGGCACGAGAGAGGGAGAGATTTTTATACCATTTCCCTATTATGGCAACCACTGAGTTTCTTCTAAGGGAGGTAGGCCTCCTCAAGTTCTACGAGGAGGCTACATCCCTGAAGGGCCATAATGGGTTATTGGGACAACTGATCTTCCGGTGGGATGCCCACTGACAGGCTTTCCGAGTTGGTCCTAGATAGTGGTTCTCGCCCACTAAGGAGGAAATATATTTTAATACTGGCCTATCTTGGAGAGGGTAGGATTTTCCCCAGTTTCCATATGTCCCCATCGGCTATGAAACAAGGAGTAAGTTGGCGTAGTCCCAGAGATACATAAGGGACAATATAGTTTCTCCTGAAGATTTTCAGGGGTCCGGTGGTCAGTTATGTATTGCTTCGTTTGGTGTAGAGGAGGTGAGGTGCCTCTCACTACTGCTGACGAACATTGCACACTATACCAGTGATGAGAAACACATTAGTTTCCTGCTTTTATTTTATCTTGATTCTTTATTCCAGGCACTAGGACTTGTGAGATGGTCTGTGATTTTTTTGCGGTATTTTTGTACAACATTAGATAGATGTCATTCTCAGGCACGTGGGAGGTTGACCTTCCCTTTTGCTTCATAGTTATTTTGTTTATTTTTTGAGAGGTTTCCAGAGACGAGGCATATTTTTGTTCGACAAACTCGTAAGTCGATGCTGCATGTATGGATGCAGATGTGGGGCCAGATGATGCCCAAGAGGGGCTAGTTTGACTTTCCCATCAGGATATCTCCTAATGCATTGGAGTTGCTATCCACTGCCCATGATCACTTGTTCGTTTTGGTGCCATGTCCGTACACCGGTTTGGATTGGTGAGGGTGTACCAACATCCTCTTCACATGGGATGAGTCGTCAGATGCGAGAGGTAATATTAGTGTTTTATTTAAATTAATATAGTTTCATTTTATTGTCTTAATTAATTAATTAATTAGAAATATCAAATTTATTCTAACACGTTCTTTAACTTGTTTTATTAAATTTTCTAATGAAAATGTTTAATAATCGTTGTATACTATATATTTTGTAGATATTGGGGCATTCGTTGGGAACATGATTACACTCCCACCGAATGATCCAGGTGTAGATGTTGACGAGGAGATGGCAAAGGCAGAGGATCATGGTGACAGATCTGATCTTGATTGGGTACAGATACCTGTAGGGGTGAGGCGTAGGCCGGACACCCAATTGAGGATGGAGTTGGGAGACCAACTCTCTCGACTCCTAGTTGATGAGGGAGTCCGCTCGGCTACGATCAGAGAGATCTAGGCTGATCGTAGGCTTACACAACTCTGGAGAGGCATGCCTCGCGATATGATGACCTCATGCGTCATATCGCTGGAGCTTCCAGAGCACTGGCACAGGCTAGGAGGGCTAAGCGTCGTGGAGATGCACAACAGAGCAACGCCTCATATGATGATCATCATCATGAGGGGAGTGATCATCATTCTAGTAATCTACCTCCTCCTCCTTCACCTTGCGCCGAAGATCATGATGAGAAGCGAGCATCTAGTACTGACCAGCATGCATCGTTTGAGCAGTCTGCACCATCTCAACAGACACCTATTCCTGAGGAGGCAGGTCCATCTGAGGAGGCAGGTCCATCTGAGCAGGCCACACCATCCACTAAGCAGTATGCACCATCGACGAGTCATCAACAGTTAGTTCCTAAGCAGACTACACCATCGACTGATCAATAGGCACCTCCGGAGCAGGCACGTCATCTATCTGAGCATGAGGCTGCACCATCGACTTAGCAGGCCTCAACTAGTACTAGTATTGATGTACCACTAGATATTTGACATTTATATGCAGTTATGTTACAGTTGTATATTTTTGACATTATATATATATATATATATATATATAATGTCAAAAATATACAACTGTAATATAACTGCATATAAATGGTCCATGTATTTTATGTTCATGTTGATGTACTTAATTTACATGTTGGTGTTCACCATGATGTGTGTATTGTTAGGTCATGTTAGATATGTTCATTTAACGTGCTTGCAGATAGATGTGTATGTGATAGTAGTTATTTGACATTATATGTATATTTGATGTTTGTGTTGTGATGATGTTATACAATGCTTGTGTTTTGTTAGATGATCATGATCACGATGATTAGATGATGTTAGTGAATTTGAATGTGTATTTTAGTTGAATATGATGTTTGTACGATGGTTATCATGATCTCGATGTTTAATTTTAATATTAAATCATGATATTTATTAAATATTATGTCGTGATTGTAATTGAAATTTTAATTTTAATTGTATGTAAAATATTTGTAAAATTGTAATTGTAATTGTATGTATTGTAATCATTCAATTTTATAAAAAAATTTAAATTTGTAAAATTGTAAAATTGTAAAATAATTGTAAATTTTGAACCATAACTACCGTAAGTAAAATGTATGCCTTAAATATTGTTAAATTACCATAATTGTAATATTGTAAATTTGTAAATTTGCATGAATATAAATAATTGTAAAATAATAAATCTATAATAATATGAATTTTTGTAACATAATAAAGTTTAGAAAATAATGCAAATAAATGCATGTTTAGAATTATCATTATTTTATTATGATCTTATGTACCCAAAATAACAGTATACATTTCGAAGATATCATTCACACACATTTAAAGCAATCAAGTAGTTGTATTATTTTAGGAATTGACATTAAAAAAAGAACTTGATATAGTGCACCATAGTTTTCGAGATCAACATAATTGCAAATTATCAAGTGAAATTATTTTAACATTAACACAATGCAAACCAATTAATTCAAAATACATATTATAATGTTTTGAAAAAAAGATTCTTAGTTATAAGGTTAATTCCTCTTCAATGATCTCTTGTATCTTTCCGATGTAACATAGCGTCCCTCCTACTAGGTTTTGATCACGGTGGCTAGCTCGACTAGATTGATCGAACTTGACTTCCACTCCACAATGTTGTGTCATGTGTCCATCATTGACATTTTTTGTGCGAAAATGGTGTCCATATGACCACATAGATGGGAACAAATTCACCTATAAAAAAGTTAAAAAATCATAATGTCATGTGTCTTATAATAACCCAACTGTTAAAATATGAAATATAGATGTGACATTTCAAAGGTGCATCATTAAGTTTAAAATGTACATAAATAGATTATTACCGAGTGGGTGCACCCAATCCCTATGTTTAGCGCATCCTCTTTAGCACACGGGTAACGACCGATTGCATTTTATTTCTCTCTGACTTGGTCAACAACTCAACTGTTGGGGCATATAATTGGCATATTTTATTTCAAATGATTGAGATAAGGCACACTTCTACCATTCAACCTTCAGAATTATTTCTTGTCACTATCCCATTTCATCCTCTTTTGTTCGTACAATGTGACCCATGGTTGTGTCACTTCAGAATTGTAAAGAACGAATTTATTGATTGCTTCAATTTCTGGATTCACTGATGAAATCAAACCGACATGTAGTACATTTGAGATCAAAATAAACATTATATCGAAGTTCAACATGAATATTTACTTTATGTAAAATTGAAAAATCATCATTCACTTACTCTTTATCAAGCGCCTTTTTCCATTCATTTGGAGAATCTCCCCTTCTCTTTTGTCTTCATCCCTTTCATCGTCCCAAATCACCACACCTGGTCTGTTTTCAATATGTTTGATTTACTCACTGGCATAATAGAAAGACTCATACGATATGTACCCCTCTACCATAGACCCCTCGGGTTTTTCCCTTTGTCGAACAAAACCTTTCAATTTCTTCATGTACCTCTCTAAGAAGAAAATCCAACGACAAGAAATCACCCCAAATAATTCAACCTCATCTACTAGGTGGATTATAAGATGAACTTGCAAGTCCATGAAACTTGTCGGCAGTACCTTCTCAAAAATACAAACAATCTCAACTATCTCTTGATGCCATCATGGAATGCTAGCCACATGAATCTCCTTTGACGTGATCCAACATACAAATGAAAATAATTTAGATATGGCACATCCTAGGTCTTGGGGGAAGTCATGTTTCACACACCCACGCACGAACAAAGGATAATTCCATTGCAAATTTATAAACACATGCAATAATATACAAAATTAGTTATGTTTTATGATCCTTGCATGTGATAAAATTTATCAATATAAAAAATAATAAAATCATACTTTTGACATTATACGTAATTTTAGAAGATTCAAATTGTCATGCGATTTCAACCTCGTCAATTGGTCATCCACGATGAAGCAGTGTCGTAGTGAATACCCATATGAATATGGGACCCTCACACCCATTATAACTTCCTTTTCTAAAGAAAGGTCATTTTTTTTAAAAACCCATGGGACATCACCTTCTTTGAAATACCAATTAGGGGGACTAGTTGCTTTTGATCCTGTACTTTCTAATCATCTTGGCCAATGCTTCTTTTTAGTTTTTGAAGTAACAAGATCTTTCCTAACAACCAATGTGTCACTTTTTTTCAATGATATGTGCCTCCATAAAGAAGATGAAACATTTTTAAATTTATGCATGGGATATAATAAGTGGATAATATTAAGATTCTCCCAATATGGGAGGTTATAAAAGATATGGGAGGTTATGTGTCGTTATTAGAGGCCTTTGGGTTCTCTCTCGTTTACTATTGAAAGTGGATTTTTCTCTTCTGTAAGGGTGTTCTTCTAGGAGGAATACCCTGGAGCAGTCATACACTGGATTTCATAGGTCGTTGGACCATCTAGATTTGAGAGAAGGCCCACAACATTGCATCCATAATACCCTTTTGTTACAAGACTTGAGAAATTATTGTATACAATATGCATGGCACGTTAAAGAATATCATGAAGATCAAAACAATTACAACGAATTAAATAACTAATATGTGAAAGAATATTGTTACATTTATAAATAAATCAATTAACAATTAGTTTACTAGAGAAAAATCCTAAGCCTAGATAATCATGTGCCGTGTAAGCACATATGCCATACAACATAAAACTCCTCTTTGTTGCGATGGGTCTTGATACATCGTATACATTTATCCCATCCCATAATTCCTTCAATTCATCTACCAGTGGTTGTAAGTAGACATCCATATTCTTCACTTGTCTTCTACCAAGGACTATGTGAGCCAACATAAGATGTTCATTCTTCATGGAAAACCATGGGGGGATATTGTTATTGATCACTACTATATGCCAAGTAGAATAGTTGGTGTTCTGGAGGGAATATGGGTTGACACCATCCATGGCTATGCTGAGTCGTAGACTTTGTACTTCATCCTTGAATTTTTTGTGCCATGTATCTCTATATGCTTCATGGCTATTTAATCTATTGGGATTCACATAACTCCCAACTCACTTCTGTGTGAGGCATGCCATCCCTATAACATATCTAATTATTTACAATGGAAGAGCCTTTGAATCCTTGGTATTATAGGCATGTGCCTTAATATCTTAAAAGGAGGACCACGTGATTTACCCTTCTTTTTTGATTTATCATACCTATCATGCCCACATTTTAGACATGTATCTTTGTCTACATATTCTCCTCTATATACAATAAAATCATTTGGACATGCATGATATGATATGTACTCAACATCCAACATTTTCAACAATTTCTTTGCCTCTTCATAGCTACCGGGAAAGAAATTATCACTCGGAAGAACCTTATCTTTGAATGACTTGTAGTTGGTCATGGAAAATATAAAATGTACATTAATGCCGGATATAATTATTAACGTTCATAAAATTGACCATTTGTGATGTTCATTGTGTGATTATATTTCTCAAAATATAAGGGGGGACTTGATGGTCGATTACCTCAAAATTTTTGAGAAACATGCATTCGACAAGCCAAACTTTGCTTTCAAGTTGTACACTAACATCATTGTCCCCAATTGGGTAGACTTTGAATGACTGCCAGGTCCAAAGCGAGGGTTGGTGGAAGCAAATTTAAGGCTTTCGAAAAAGTTATCAGTGATATCAACATCATCCCCTAGCTGCTCATCGTTCTGGGATGCATCCAACAACATTTTCTCCACGACAGTCGTATCCCTTAAGTAATCATCCATACCAGACTCTATTTGATTGCCTCCATTGCTAGCTTGTGAATAACTACTATTGCTATAGTCAGTCTTAATTGGTGAATATGGACGTAGTGGGAATTGAATAGGTGGTTGATTCAACCATTCTTCGTATCGTTCCTCTCCAAGTTTTTCTCTTAATTCAGCCTTCTCTTGATTTGAAATTGTTGTGGGGTGCAATGGAAGATCATAGGTAGGTCGCTCATTGTTACACAACATTTTGTCACCGTCCCTGCAATCCCTCATCCTGTACATTGGAGGACTATTCCCGTGACCTATGAACAGTAAAATGTCCTGAAAACACCTTGATGGCATCCTTCTGCATAAGGAAAATAATTCTCCTGAAGAACACTTCCTCTGAAAACCCCTAAAAACCCATGTTTTGGCATTGGCGTGGGTAGCTAGTTCATCCCTCGCACAGATGGGGAAAATGAACACTAGTGGGCACGCCAGTTGGCGCTCTGTCCCTGTGTCTCACCCATGCCAAGCCTATTAAGGAATTTAAAAAAAAATAAATGGTGGAAGTTTGATTCTAACAACTTCAGAATGAATCATCAGAAATAATTTGGGTTGTTTGCCTCTAGATCTCCCTGATTAGGAAGTGGTTTTCCACCTCTCATGGAACCTTCCTAAGAGATAGGACTCTATCCCATGATTATAGGGATCCCAACCTCCCTTCCTCCCTCTATAAAAGCCTACCCTCTCCATTTGCTAGCTAGCGGAACTTTTGGGAAGGAAATTATAGCTGAGTGACAATCAAGAGCAGAGCTAAGGAGAACCCTGTGAGAGAGAGAGTTTTGTTAGATCCCTAACGAGCTTTGTGAGACATGTCCCACTGGAGTCCTGTCGAAGGAAGATCATGACGTCAGAGCATCGGTTGTAATCATTCTCTCGTATCTTAATACACATGACTCTGCTATTGGTTCCATGATTGTGTTTGTCTATGATATAATGCAATTTCATTCGTTCCTCTTTGACTGATCGATAGTTATAAAGTGTGAAATATCGCGTTGCATATTGTCTCTCTTCTTTGCATGTGTACAGGGATTTGGATGAGACAAGTTTACAGATCGTGACTTGTCCAGCTAGGAACGGAAGCGACACTTCTTCTTCGACAACAACAACGAAGGAATCACAGTAAGTGATCTATCGCGATTCTATCTTTTGTAACTAGGAACCAATAACTTTGCGTGTTTCGATTATTGCTAGACTCACTCTAGGGCTAGTGGGATCGCCTCTCTCTGCAGAGGGGATTTACCTCAACAAAAATTTGGCAACTCTGCTGGGGATCAGTGGGATTTAGTCCTTCCTCCATTGGGTTGTTTTTTGGCTTTTCGTTTGATTATTCTACTTGTCTGGTTCACCTTCCTTGGTGTTAAACCCCTGTTTAGCCCCCAGAAGACCAGATCTAGTCTCTCTTTGTCAATTTTCATCATTTTTCTAGGGTAAACCTGATTTACGCAGTTATCCCCCTCACAGTCGCGCCAACTGGAGCTTGTTGCTAGTTAGGCCCCTGTGCCAACCCCTGTTTGGCACAAATTACAGCCAAACAGGCACGCCAACCCTGCTTGGTTTTAGGGTTTGCCTGTTCTTGGATTCTCTGAGCTTGAATTTTGGTCCTGGTTCATTTTTTCTGATTGATTAAGTGCTTTGAAGTCATTTTTGACTGTGTTTAGCCCTTGTCCTCTAGATTTTTTCCCTTTTCTATCAGTTTTGCATTTTATCCCTAGGGCTTCTAGGGGCTTCAGTGTGCTGAGCCTCCCGTGGGAGTTTTGGGTCTTTGCTTTCCCGGTCAACTTTGTTTTTGCTTCTTTGCGTTCATCCTGCCGAATACCATTGAATCATTGCGTTTATTGAGTGATTTTTCTCTCTTTCGTTCGATTTCGTTTTATGTTGCTCCAAGCCTAGATCACACGGTTTGTTTGAGTCTCTTTAGAGATTCTTCTTCGCTCTGAAGGATTTTGTCATCGGTTTGAGTCTCGATTGCACTTGTTTGAGTTGAGTAAACTTGATTTGTTTTCAGCTCTCTCTTTATCATTCTCAAATTGATGTTTTCATTAGTTTTTCATTCATTTATTGCATTTTCTCTAATATAGTGAAAAATACAAAAACAAAATCTTTTGCATTTCGATTGGCATAGTGGAAATTGAAAGCTCTTTCGTATTACTAGCATTATACAATTCTAGTGAAAATTTTTCTATTTTCATTAGCTTGCATTGAAATTGGTAGTGGATGTTTTTGTGTGTTCATTTCGCTATCATTTGAAAGATCTCAACTCTCCCGTAGATAGCTCTTCATTAAACAAAATGATGTTTTGTGGCATGTAGTTTGAATCTATAGGTTTGATGAGATCCGACATTCGATAGGGCCTTGAAATCGAAATGTAAATTGAAGATCAACTTTAAAATTTACTGAATTAACCTAAGGTAGCATTGGAACTTAACGAAACATCTAGTGGTCTAAGGTAGAGACGTGTTCCAGTGTCTTTAAGCCTAGTAGCTGTCGCTCGCCATCTGGCTACAGACAACGCTAGTACGGACTTGTGCTCCCCATGCCGTCGTGTATATAAACTGAGACCCCATTAGGTTCCAAATCCTTTATCCATAGGAAGCTGAGTCTACTGCCTTTTACCAGTGATAGACCAGACACAACATTCGGGGAGATTACCTGCACGTATGTTAAGTCCTTGGTTGATTTCTCTTTCATTTTTACCAAGGTGTATATGGAAGTTCACGGATATCTGGTACACCCATTTACCTAGATTACTAGAGAAGTCATTTTGATCTTTACTGACTCCCTAAACTTGAAAAGATCATCAAGCGCTTGTCCTTTCACGCTTGTTCCCAAACTAAAAGTGATAGAGTCATATTTTACTTGTTTCTAGACTCTTAAAACATGAAACAGTAAAATTTCCAATTTCAATGTGGTAAAATTAATCACCTACGATCACACTCCCATTTAGAGATTGATTTTTCAGCCTGTTTTTGTTTGCCTTGGTTTTTGCTTGTGCGTTTTTGTTTTTGATCTCTTCCTCTTTTTCACTATAGTCACAGTGGTGGAACCATCAGTTTTGTCTACTAGTAGTCCTTATATAGATGATTCATCATAGGTCTCCTAGTCCTCTGCTGAGCATCAGCAGCCCGTTGTATCCGAGTTTCCTGACGGGGGACCGGTTATATCTGAACTTCCCTTTGGAGGACCAGTTGAGTTCAATTGGCCCTTGTCCAGTGCTTCGTTTGGTTGGAGTAGGGGAGCACTTCCCTCCTCTTACATTGGGATCACCCCTTTTGGCTGTTGTCATACCTCTTAGTCCCCGTCGTCTTTTAGAAGATCTTACGGCAGGGTCAGATATGGACTCATCCAGTCCTACTCCTAGTGAGGGAATTCCTACTTCTGGTGAAGATTACCAGCTTTTTCTCGAAAACATCCTCGAGCCTTCTGTTATGTCTTCACCTGGTCCATCGATCCTAGCAGGATAGGTCTTTAAGTCAGGTCATGGCCGCTATTGCCTATATGGGAATATCGACTCCGTCCACGAATCTAACCATTCCCTCGTTAGGGATGTCACCATCGACACCTCTCACGACATCTCCTTTTGTCACATCGGCACCTGTTAGACCTATTGTCTGCGTGGTTGTGTCTACGACTGTTGTCACTACTCAGTCAAATAGGACCTCGTCAGTTCCTGAAGAGGTTTATATAGCTTTTTCCATTCCCAAGAACATTTCTCCCAGAGAGTATTGGATGTCTTTATAGTCGCCGATCTCCGAGGTTGGTCAGTCCTCTAAGGATCTTAATCGTCCTTAATTTTCCCATTATGGAGCGGATGGTGCCTTGATCTACATATTTCCATATAAAAATGATGAGCAGGGAAACCCCCT
Source organism: Pinus albicaulis (assembly GCA_034641835.2). NCBI lineage: Eukaryota > Viridiplantae > Streptophyta > Pinopsida > Pinales > Pinaceae > Pinus > Pinus albicaulis. The sequence continues at coordinate 575,423,586 of CM076580.1, forward strand.
TTGTTTTCCTGCTCCTGAGGCTTATAAGTATATTAACAGTTTTTTATCTACCCAGCCTAGGCAACCTTCTAATCAACAAGGGCAACCCTTTTAGGGAAAACTTTGTTTCAGCAAGGATATGCTTCTGGCCCACAAGGAAAACCCTTACAGGGAAAACCTTCGGCCCAGCTAGGGTATGTGTACGACACGCAGGGACAACCCTTACAGGGACAACCTTCGGTCCTGCAGGGATTGTTTTATGACTCGCAAGGGCAGTCTTACAATCCTCAAGGTCAACCTCTGCAGCCTCACCCTGTGTTCCAACCAGGGCAACCTCAAGGACCGACAGGACAATCGGGGTATCAACCTGGACCACCATACGGTCCTGGGGGGAAAACCCATCCTTCTCAACCTTTGGTGCGACCTTAGCAACCTCATTTTCCAACTGGTCAAAATTTTGCAAAACAAAATTAAATTAAGGTGTGAATATCATAAGGAAACTTAACAAACTACAGGAACAGTCGGGTGAATCCTTTGATGAAGGCGGGCCCTTTCCTTCTCACAAGATTCCCCAGGGAAAGAGTTAAATTGAAGCGCTCAAAAGGAACCTTTATTCATCTGTCAAAAAGGAATAATACATTACAATGGAGTCTAGCTCCTTTCCGCTCAAAAACAATGTTCTCCTGTAGTTTCTAACTCCTCTTCTAATGATGATGTCTCCTATTTTTAAAGAGGAGACATCTATTACAGTTACATCAGAGAAAATCTATGTTTATCCAAATCTGTTCTTCTTTCTTAAAACAGGGCTATTCTATTCTTCCATAGAAATATATTGTTACAACAGATACAGAAAAATTACTTGCTTCAGAATAATCCGTGTAACCACTTCCTTGCTTGTCTTCATCTTGTTGCCATTGTTCCCAAAATAATCTTCCAGAATCGCAAATTATGAGTAGTGACGGAATTTGCGTGCCCGCTGACTGTTTCAGCAGCGGAGTCGACTGTTTCAGCAACGGCCGATTGTTTCAGCACAACACATAAATTATCTGTGATCTTTTAGACTTATGTTAGCAACAATCTACCTTCGATTAATGATGAAATATAAGAGTAATATGGAATTATATGTAAACAGATTAAATATATAGTAAAGAGGAGGATTTCATATACCTTTGGATAAAGTGAATGAAAATGATGATGGAACCCTTTTTAAATATAGTTATAAAGGGTAAGGTGGTGTCAAAATGTATGGTAAAAATGGTACATTGTGAGGTCCTAACATCCCCCCCCCAGCTGAAAGGGTTGCATTTCCTCAGGCAACTCTCAGTCTGAGTCTGAGTCTGAGTACTGACTCTGTGCATGCACGTTGCTCAAGTAGTAACTGGAGAAGGTGGCTTCTGTCGAAGCTCGGAATCCTCGATTGTTCTGCAATTGTTGCCATGCTACTGTATCATCCCTGTTAGCCAATTGGTAGTGAGACTGGTATTTTTCTGTCGGCATCCATAGGATTGGAAAGTGAAAATGATAACCAATCCAGTTCTCTCCACAATGCCGAATGCATCTGATGTAGTTTGGTACCCTGGATAGTGCAGCTTGAAGATTATCAAGGCTAAAAGGGTGATACTCTTGTCTTTCCATACATGACTGTTGTCAGAACATGGTGTTGGCCTTCAAGGCAGCAGTTTCCTTCACTCTGATTAGCTGTAGACATTGTAGAAGTGTTGAGGCTTGCAGTTGTTGTATGTAGCGGTGCATTCCTGGCTTCCGCAAGAATCGGTGATATTCTGCTACAAACATGGCCGGATTTGAAGCTTCCGGTCTAATCCAAAGGAGGCGATTCTCCTCATTATGCCTACTTGCAATAAAAGCAGTTTTCCATGTGATCTGATTGGCAAGAAATGAAACAAATGCCCTAATTTGTACATCACCTACAATTGGAGTGAGATTGACCTGTCTATTCTTAGGCATAGCCTCATTATGGAGATAAAGTTCACATAACAAATGTTGGTCACTAGCAGGGGCCTCAGCAAATGTTTTAACAAATTGTTCCGCTGTGAGCAATTCATGAGGTCTCCCATCCTTAATTGCCTTCAATTGAAAATAAACAAGACGTTCAGAGAGGAAGAGAGAATAATTCAAGGAGGGTTTACGGGTGGCCAACAATTTTTTCACTAATGAAAACATCAAAACCAACTTTTCCTTTAATTCCTTGACTTCTTTCTTAGAATCCTTGAGCTGTTGCAGTGTCTGTTCCAAAATATCCCAGTTGGCATACATCTGATTCTGCCAGGCCAACTTATGCTGCTGCAATATTTTATCTTGATCCACAGCATACTGTTTCTTCCAGTTATTCATTATTTCTAATTGTTTCCATGGCAGGGTCTGTGTCCCGACATTATAAGTACTGAGTTGGGGCATTGTCTGAGTAGCTGAGTTGACTAACACAGGGCAGGATATCTGTGGTTTGGTTTCTTTTTCCAGAATTTTTGAGGGCCCTACTAGTTCTTGTGTGACATTAGGGCATTCTTCTTTAATTGCAGCTGATGTAGATGCCTCAGGTACCTAAATTTTGACTATTTTGTATCCTGCCTGTTGGTAAATGTTACCACACTCATGGCACATGTATTCTCTGCATGGATCCTTCTTTTGTGCTGATGCTGTGTGTGCTAACATGTAGAGATTCAATTCTATATCAAAGGCTTCTCGTGCCATGATCAATTCTTTCTTATAGGCCTCTAGTTTTGACTTCAAAAACTCATTTTCCTCCAATAAATATGCCATAGTGTGTGAACCCTGTGTGTTGGTTGATTCTGCTGGAGTTGTCTGCTGATCCACAGCTATAGCTAGTTCTTGTGTTGCAGCTACAGCTGGTTTCCTTGTATTATCATGCTTGGTGTATGATTTTTGTACCATAGTAGCTGGTTCTTGTGTTTCAGCTTCTGGGTAAGTAACTGGTTCTTGTGGAGCAGTTACTGTTTGAGTAGTAAACGATGTCATCTTACCCCGGGCAACTGGTTCTTGTGGAGCAGTGCCACAGGACGAGACGGGTAATGGTTGGGGAATTTGGAATGGTGATGAGGATTGAAGTTTTAACAGGATAGTTGCAGGGTCAGGGGAAATGGGAGTGACTTTAGTTTCAACAGTAATTTTCATTTTCCTCCTAGGTAGGAAAGCAGAAAAGTCAGTGACTTTCCTTTTCTTTGTAGGAGAATATTCTTTTCTAGGGGAAGGGCTTTCGGAAGAGGTGACAGCTTGGGATGTGGCCCTTGTTTGTCGTTTTGAGACAAATACTGTTGGGGTTCGTCTCTTCCTTTTATGAGTAGGGGGAGATGGGGATGTTTGAGAGTCATCGCTAGAGATATGAACAGTGGGAAGGGGTGACTCTACTAAGTGGGATGAACTTGGGGGTAGGTCAACTGGTTCTGAGGATGGAATCGATGGGGGGTCAGGGATATCGTCCAGTTGCCTTTCATAAGAACTCTCGGGAGTTTCTTGGGAACTTCCGGCTTGTTGGGGAATTTCGGCTTGCTGGGGAATGAGGAGTGGATTATTCAGAGGGGGATTTTGCTGAGCAAAACCCCTCTGAATTAATAATTGACATAAGCGATGATGGGTAAGGGATAATAATGGGAATTTTACCTGTCTACAGTAATATGACATGTTTTTGATACAACCAAGCAGATAATAATGAATATTAACTAATCGACCATGCCGCAAATGATTCATTAAAACGAAGTCGTGTTGATAAACTACCTGGTAACGCCCCTCGCATGTAAAATAGTGCTTGATGAATTCAGCTATTGTTGGCCATGGGCGAGGTAATGAATGTAGACTTATACCGCGGCCTTTATGTTCAATCCATTCCTCTGGAAGAAGAAAGTCTTGTTGTGAATTTAAAATGACTTGTTTCCTACTGAACCAGCGAGCACCTGTAACCGGCGACCCTGATACTTGTGCTATATCTTCCTCTGTGACCGAAATTCGGACCCCTTGAACCACTGAGTAGTCTTCCTGAAAATTATGTGCAAACTCTAAAACTTGTTGAGGATCAAATTCTCCTAACCTTTCGAAGTATGTTGTCCATACTGCCTGCTGAAAAACTTGGTAGGCCTCCGGGAACAATTCAAGAAGAGTTATCGAACCAGGCTCATGTCTGATAGCCGAACCTCCCATAGATACTAACTTGAGTCACATGCAGAGGCACAGAGAACAGAAACACAGGCTTTGGTCAAGCTAATTGTTGCAACAGAGGATATGGAGTCTCAATGATGGCGGAAATAATGGATATGAAGAGTGACGGAGGATTGGATGGTGTGGAATGATGATTCAGTTTTCGAAATTCCCCCCCTTACGTATGGTGAAATGATGTTTAAGTGTGCGGAGATTGTAATCATTATGAGCAAGATCCTCTCTTTAAAATATTATTTAACTTCATTACATAAAAACCACATACCTTGTATTTTTACCTTTGTCTTTATAATTCGAAGTATAGAGTGCTTCATAATGGCTTGATATTAATGGAAGAATCTTTAAATTTCTCTGGAATGTAGAACAGGAGCATATCAGGATCTTCTCAATACTGAATAATATTCACCCAAGGGATCTGAAGAATAAAAGTGGAGAACTGAAAAGCTTGTATAGAGAGGAAAGAAATGGTGTTTTAATAATGAAAAGATGAATGACAGGTTGCTGAAAGTGGTGTTTCAGCAATGGAAAAATGAATGACATGTTGCTGAAACTGGTGTTTTAGCAAAGGGAAAAATCAGGAGAATGGGATATAATGACTTGGGTTTAAGACAAGTGGGGGAATTATTTGCTAAGGGATAATTTCAGCGGTAAGGAACGGTAAATACTAGCTGAAAGATGATATTTCAGGAATGGTAGAAGTGGGGAAAAAGGGAAAAATGTAGAAATGGGATAAAAGGGATATTGCTAGGAAATGGATTAAAATGAAGGGAACAAGCTTCTGTGATTGAAGCTTCAGATCTTCTTGTGATGAATCTGTCCTCCTTAATGAGTTCTTCCATAATCTGCAAAATTCAATTGTAACATGCCAACCCTTGACAGGGATTATTAGTTTTAAATCTAATATAATGCTAGAAATACAGTGCAGAAAATTAAATGCTGTGAGGAGCAGAAGACTCCCCTAGAAAAAGATAACATGTATCAGTCATGCAAGCAGCCTTGAAATCCTCTTTAGAAACAGGGCGCTGGTACAAACGAAGCCTATGACCATTTACTAGTAGAGGTGTTTTAGAATCATCAATTGTTAAAAGTCTTGCTGTTCCATTAGGAAAAATAGCATCTACTTCATATGGTCCAAGCCATCGTGTACGTAGTTTACCCTGAAAATTTTCAAACCGAGAGTCATACAATAAGGCCCAATTACCTTTTTGGAACTACTTGTGTTTGATAATTTTATCATGCCACTTCATTCTTTTTTTTTGAATCATGGTTGTTTGGTGAATGGCATCTAATCTCTTTTCATCCAATTCAAGAAGCTGCTGCAACCTAGCTGTCTGCACATCAGTCAAATCAAGATTAACATCTAAAGCAGTTCTTAGAGTTTTAATTTCAAATTCCACAGGAAAAACCGCATTTTTAACATAAACCAATTCATAGGGAGAAAAACCTGTAGTGTTTCTCCAAGTAGTTCTGTAAGCCCATAGTGCTTCAGGGAGCCTTTGAGACCAATCCTTCCGGTTATCCTTCACTGTTTTAGTTAGAATGGCTTCTAATACTTTATTTTTGCTTTCCACCTGCCCATTGGCCCAGGGGTGGTATGGTGTAGTCATTCTATGATGAATATGATATTTCTGAAGGGTAGACTTAAAACCATGAGAATTAAATGGAGGTCCTCCATCTGTAACTAGCTCTCTAGGAATTCCAAATCTAGTCAAGATTTCTTCAAATAAGAAAGCTAGGACAGCCTCTTCATTGGCTCTAATAAGTGCTTTGGCCTCCACCCATTTAGTCATATAGTTTGTAGAGACTAATATATAAGTTCTTTGATTGGATGGAGGATTAATGGGTCCTATGAAATCCAAGGCCCATCTTTCAAATGGTTGAGAAACTACCTGGGGGTTTAATGGCATTTGATCTCTATGATTGGGTTGACCCATTCGCTGGCAGCTGTCACAAGCCCTCACATATTTCTTTGCATCCTTAAATAATGAGGGCCAATAGTAACCTATCCTCAAAATTTTGTGTGCTGTTCTTTTATCATCAAAATGCCCTCCGCAAGGGCCATCATGACAAGCTTTTAGTATGTCATACACTTCATCTTCCCTAATGCATCTTCGGATTTCTTGATCAAGCCTTGTGTAGAAAAGACACCCACTTATCCAGCTATACCTGGCACTTTGTTGAACAATTCTTCTCTTTTCTCTGTATGACAGGTGTGATGGTAATTTTCCTGCAACCAAATAATTGGCAATATCTGCATACCACGGAGAGTGAGCAGAAACTGCAAATAAATACTCAACAGGAAAAGAATCATCTATTGGAATATTATTATCAGTTTTTAACCGTGAAAGGAAATCAACCACCACATTTTCTTTACCATGCCGATCTACAATTGTGATATCAAACTCCTGCAGTAATAATAGCCATCTGGTAACTCTAGCATTTGTGACAGATTTGTTCATTAAATACTTAATACCCAAGTGGTCAATGTGAACAAAAGTAGAATAACCAGTGATATAATGTCGAAATTTATTAATGGCATAAATTACTGCAAGAAACTCTTTTTTGGTAACTGTATAATTAAGCTCAGCAGGGGTCATGTTCTTACTGATAAAGTAGATAGCATAAGGAAGATGATTCTCCTCTTGTCCCAAGACAGCTCCAAGTGCAGTGTCTGAAGCATCAGAAGATATATGAAAAGGGAGGGCCCAATCAGGTCCCCTTAAAATAGGAGCAATAGATAACTGATGCTTGAGTTCTACAAAGGCTTTCTGACAAGGATTAGTCCACTTAAATTCAACATTTTTCATAAGCAACACAAATAATGGAGAAGCTATCTTAGAAAAATCTTTAATAAATCTTCTGTAATATCCAGCATGTCCTAGAAAACTTCTCACATCAGTTTGTGTTTTAGGAACGGGAAGATTCTGAATGACCAGTATTTTAGATGGGTCTACCTGAATACCTTGAGATGAAATAAAATGTCCAAGCACTACTCCTTCACTCATCATCATATGAAATTTTTCAGTACTTAGGGAGAGGTGAGCTTGTATACAACGTTTAAGTACCTTCTCAAGATTTTGTAATGCATCTTCAAAAGACACACCATGAGGAGTAAAATCATCCATAAATATTTCCATAGAGTCATTCAGCATATCAGAAAATATTCCTATAAAAGCCCTCTGAAAAGTTGTTGGTGCATTACATAGCCCAAATGGAAGAACTCTATAAGCAAAATTTCCCCAAGGGCTAGTGAAAGTGGTCTTGTCCTGGTCTTGGGGTGCAATTCTAATTTGGTTATACCCACTGAATCCATATAGAAAAGAAAAGAATTTCTTCCCTGACAGACTATCCAACACCTGATCAATGAAAGGTAAAGGAAAGTGATCCTTTTGAGTAGCTTTGTTTAAGGCTATGTAATCAACACATACTCTCCATTTCCCGTTTTTCTTAGGGACAATTACCAATGGGGAAACCCATTCACTGTCAGATATGGGGTATATAAATCCTGCATTCAGAAAGTTCTTCTTTAACAATTTCCCGTAAATTAGGGTTCATTCATCTTTGGGGTTGACAGACTGGTCGGCATCCTTCTTTAATATAAATTCGGTGAGTACATAGTTCAGAAGAGATTCCTTTCATATCCGTGTAATCCCATGCAAATGCTTCCTTATTTTCACGTAATAACTTCATTAACTGCTGTGTTTCAGCAACTGTTAGATCGGGATTTATGTTTAATGTCTTGCCAGGTTCAATTTCAACTGTTATGCTTTTAGATGAGATGGTGGTTAATGTCTGAGATAAGTCTTCAGATTCAATCTTTTCTTGGGTATCTGTTTCAAAAATTGCAGTCAATTGATTGTGTGTTTCAGCAATTACAGAGGAAGGTTCACAAATAAAATTATTAATTATTTCATCTTCTGTATTGTCTTTAAGAGTTAAGGCTTGTCCAATAGTTAGAATGGGCTGAATAGCATTATCATCATAATCCATCCACATAGAATCTTCATTATTAATTATGGGTGTAGCATGAGGATAAAGAGTAAGTTGTTTGGTTTCATAACCATTAGAAATTGTCATTGAACCAGATCTGCAACTAATAAAGGCATCAGCTGTGGCCAGCCATGGCCTCCCCAGAATTAAAGGATGTCCCCCCGGCTTTGTTTTAGTTTGCAATACAACAAAATCAGCTGGGTAATTCCAGGATTCAACTGAGATAAGTAGATCTTCAACAACTCCTTCAGGTTTAATTGTAGAACGGTCAGCCAACTCTAGAATGGTAGGTGTATCTCTGATTGTGTTATTCAGCTGTAACAATTGTGAAGTTTCAAGAGTCATTATGTTTATTGTAGCACCTAAATCTACCAGAACTTGAGGAATCATTGTTTTACCAATTTGAACTGTCACGGTAGGATGGACGGGGTCACCATATTTCACGGGAGGGGTTTTTCCGGACATTAATGCAGATAAATCACCCATCACATGTACTGTAAGGGGATCTTTAGTTTTCCTACCAGGTTTCTTAACACAAATATCCCTTATGGTTCTGGCATAAATTGGTACATCTCTCAGTGCCTATAAAAGTGGAATTTTAACATACAAGTTTTGCAATTCCCCTAAAAGATTAAAAGCAGGTGTTTCAGGCGTTCTAGTTAAAACTAAACGCTCGGGGAATGGTGGTTCTGTTATTTCAATACCCTTGTTAGAGGGTGGTTGTTCTTTCTTATGTTTCTCAGTTTCCTCTTTATCAGAATCAGAAGAGGTTATGTCATCAATAATAGGCTCTACTATTTTCCCGGATCTCAAATGAATATCATTACATTGCATAGTAGGAAATATAGGCTGATTCTAAATATCAATGACTTGCACAACTTTATTATTGGGGTTAGGATTTGGTTGCACAGGTAGCTGGGGTCTCATTTGGTTATTTGGCGGAGCATTTGATGGCAGAGGAAGTGGTTGTTGAAATTGAGAAAATTGATTTGGATACGGGAGTTGTTGGCTTCTCCAATTTGAATTCCAAGGGTTAAAAGAAGATGGCTGCTGTGGGGACCAAGGAGTCCACATTGCAGGATCAAAAAAGGGAGGGTTTGATTGTTGCATGGGTGGGAAATTCATCTGATTAAAGGGTGGGTATTGCATTTGATTAAAGGGAGGGTAATTTGTTTGACTGAAAGTAGAATAATTATTCCAACGATTAAATGGCATACTAGAATTCATACCTTGTCCTTTTGGTTGTCATTGTCTTCTTTGAGTTAGCAGGTAAACTGCTTCAGCTTCTTCTTCCGTTGGCTATAATGCTTCCTTTGTTCCTGTTAGAGAAGGACATTGTTGTGTTTCATGATCTTTCTCACAAAGGGTGCAGATTGGTATTTTATCCAATGGGGACTCCCTTAGTGGATGTTTGTCTCTGCACTTCGGGAAAAAGACAACCAGAGTTGCTTCTGCTTCAGCCTGCTTCTTTTTAACCTGCAAAGTATAAATTTGTGAAGAAAAAGAACTTAACATCTCAGTTTTAAATTCTTCAAGTAAATTACCTATTTTAGCTCTTGTTGCTCCCCCACTGGCTGATTTCTGCACTCTTGAATAGGTGGGATCTCTATTACTTACTCTGTTCTTTGCAGCTCCCCTCGAACATCTTTTACAAAGTTCAACAATATCATATGATTCTTTAGATATATCTCCCTTGCCAAGAATATTTAACATGTCTAAACAATCATCCCTTAGTCCTCTAAGTAATATTGTTTTGCGAATTTCCTTACTTATATTTGGATGATCAGATCTCTGTCGATTATACTGCAGCCTTTCTACATAGTCCTCCAGATTCTCGTCCGGCTTTTGTGCCATATTGAATAGTTCGTCCCTCTTTTCTCTCGTCTGACAGTAGTCTTGATATTTAAGCAGAAATTTCTATTTCATCTATTCCCATGTTGTGATTACCTGAATTCCAAGGCTCATGAACCATCTTAAAGCATTTCCTTTTAATGTTGCTGGAAACAGTTTCAACTTTTGAGCATTAGTAACATAATCATAACTTCTGCATAATATATCAAATTCAAAAAGAAATTCATCCGGATCTTCAGAGGATAAACCATGGAAGTTAGGTAAAGATGACAATGGAATATTCTTCATAGGAGTTGTTCCTCTAGGAAGATCACTGATAGGAAATCCCAAGGTAGAGAGAGAATTTTCATCCTTTCCTTCTCCTTCAGGATCTACACGTCCTCCACCAAAGAAGTCTTCGTTGTTTCCTTCCATTGGTTGTTCTCCTACTGCACTTGCTCGATCGTCAAGATCTTCTACTGGCTCCTCAATGTTTTCCACTGGTCGTCCAACACTCTCTATTATTTCCTCAACGTGCTCTGTTGATTTGCTAGCACTTTCTTCTGACTCTCCAGCACTGACTGCTGGTTCTTTAATCACCGGCTCCTCTATATTTTCAGGGCCCACAACTTCCTCTGTTTTGTAATCTGATTGAGGGGAGTGCTGAAGTTTTGGTCTTCGAGAACTTAATCTCTGTGATGATTCAGCCTTTGATACAATCTCGTCAATGAAAGTCTTTCTTCCTCCCCTTCCTTTGCCCTTGCCACCTGTGGGATTAGTTTTCTTCTGGGTTCCGCGTCCTCTCATACAATCTGCACATCTAGAAAGAAAATATTAATGCTTTTGAAATCTATAATTTCCTTCCCCGACAACGGCGCCAAAATGTTGGTCGCTTTAATTGTTTTAACAATTCAAGCTCCACATAAATTGTCAACCTGAGAAGGTCTGTTTATTCCAAAGACAACCACGCACTGGATATGCTCAATTCCAAAAGCAAAATAATGTTGTAGTAAAATTCACACAATTATTAATCATACAAATCTAATTATTCACACCCTGTTTTAACAAAATTGAAGTCTACTTATGTTATAGTAGAAGCAATTCCTCTATTGCAGTCTTTTAAGAATCCTAATGAAAGGAAACCACCCTGCAGGAAAGGAAACCAATCAATCATAACAGGGAACAGGACCCTATTCCTCCAAATAGGAACTTCAGCACCTGCTTCCTAACACTAATCACACTGTAGAAAAGATAAATTGAAGAAAACAGGACCCTATTCCCATGAACAGGAACCTTCAGCACCTGTCTCCTGCTTCTAATCACACTGCAGGAAAAAGAGAGTTAATCAATGGAAACAGGACCCTATTCCTTTGCACAGGAATCTTCAGCACCTGTTTCCCAACATCAATCATACATTCAAACAGATAACAGAAAAATATCTCTCAGCTTCTTTTAAGAATGAATGTACCAAACTCATGCAGCGTTTAAAGGAAACCGAATGCTCAATGAACTACAGAACTATGCAACTAATCAACTACGATCACATGCCCATTTAGAGATTGATTTTTCGGCATATTTTTGTTTGCCTTGATTTTTTGCCTCCGTGTGTATTTGTTTTTGATTTCTTCCTCTTTTTCTATAGTCACAATGGTGGAACCACTGCTTTCATCTATCAAAGTTAGTCCTTATATTGATTTATCTATCGTAGGTCTCTCACTCCTCTTCTCCCCGAGCATCAGTAGCCCGTTGTATCTGAGTTTCCCGACGGGGGACCGGTTATATCTGAACTTCCCTTTGGAGGAACATTTGAGTTCAATTGGCCCTTGTCCAATGCTTGGTTTGGATTTGGAGTAGGGGAACACTCCCCTCCTCTTACATCGGTATCACCCTTTTTGGTTGCTGTCATACCTCCTAGTCCCCGTCGTCTCTTAGAAGATCTTACGGCAGGGTCAGATATGGACTCATCCAGTCCTATTCCTAGTGAGGGAATTCCTACTTCTGGTAAAGATTACTAGCTTTTCCCTGAAGACATCCTCGAGCCTTCTGTTCTTTCTTCACCTGTTCTGTCGCTCCCAGCTGGATATAGGTCTTTAAGTCAGGTCATGGCCGCTATTGCCTCTATGGGAATATCGACTCTGTCCACTGAACCAATCATTCCCTCGTTAGGGATGTCGCCACAAACACCTCTCATGGCATCTCCTTTTGTCACATCGGCACCTGTTAGACCTACTGTCTGCGTGGCTGCGTCTACGTCTGTCATCACCACTCAATCAACTCGGACCTCGTCAGTTCCTAAAGATGTTTATATAGCTTCAGTTATTCTTGAAAACCTTTCTCCCGAGGAGTACCGGATGTCTTTACAGCCACCAATCTCTGAGGTTAGTTAGTCCTCTCAGGATCTTAATCTTCCTTAATTTTCTCATTATGGAGTGGATGGTACCCCAATCTATTCATATCCATTTCAATATGATGAGCACGGAAACCCCATTTATTTCCCTACTCCTAAGGCTTATCAGTATATCAACGGTTTCATACCTACCCTGCCTGTGCAACCTTCTCACCAACAAGGACAACCCTTACAGGGAAAACCTTTGTTTCAGCAAGGATATGCTGCTGGCCCACAAGGAAAACCCTTCCAGGGACAACCTTCAGCCCAGCCAGGGTATGCGTACGACCTGCAAGGACAACCCTTACAAGGACAACCTTTGGTCCAGCAAGGATTATTTTACAGCCCGCAAGGGCAGTCTTACAATCCTCAAGGTCAACCTCTACAGCCTCACCCTGTGGTCCAACCAGGGAAACCTCAAGGACTGACAGGGAAACCGGGGTATCAACCTAGACCGTCATATGGTTCTGGGGAGCAAACCCATCCGTCTCAACCTTTGGTGCAACCTCAGTAGCCTCATTTTCCGATTGGTCAAAATGTTGCACAGCCAAGGCCATCTTATGGTCCTGTCATAGGTCAACCTGCTTATCAGGCACAACCTGGCCCACTCCCACCATCAGGCCAACCTGCTCAGCTAGGGAAACCTGGTGTCCCTCATCAGCCAGGTCAACTTGTTCAACAAGGACAACCTGCACAACCTATTAACCCTACTCATCCACCAATCTATTATATGCCACAGTCGAATCCGCCTGTGCACCCGACTTATTCGACTCAACAGGTCCCCACTTACCAGTCGCTCGTTCAACCCCAAGGCAGCTACTACCCTCAAGGTCAGTCTCGATCGGTTTACAACCAGCCTCAAGGTTCTGGTTATTACCCTCAACAGCCAGGCTATACTTATACTCCACAGCAAAATCCATACACTGCTCAATCGGGACCCATGTATACTCAAAATCAGTATCCTGGTTATCAACCCCCGTATCCTAGTTTTCAGCGGCCATATCAACCCAATTATCCAGCTTACACCCCCTATGGTCAGAATCCTCTGGGACAGAACCAATGGGGGCAGACTTCTGCTCAACCAGGATGGAGTACAGGTACAGGTCCTTATCGGGGACCTGGCATGCCTTTTAACCCTGAATTACCTTTTCTCACCACGTTGGAGTTACCGGACGTGTCCAAATTGACTAATGATCGATTATTCATAATCCATATTGGCCTCTGGTTCCGACAAAGGTGCCTGTTGATTGTCCTAAGTTTGAGGGAAAATCTAGAGAATACCCCCAAGCACACGTCATGACATACCACTTGTGGTGTTCTTCAAATTCTTGGGTAGATGACTCGATTCGTCTACGTCTTTTTCAGCGCACTCTCACCGACGCTACTGATAAATGGTATATAGAACTGTCCCGTTGCATTTTTCAAGATTTTAATACTCTATCTATGGCATTCCTCACGCATTTCCAGTTATCGGTTCGTTACGAAGCCGGGATGCATCTCCTGACATCTCTGAAACAGGACAAAGCCGCTCATATTTCAGATCACATTCACAAATGGAGACGTCATCGTCGTTTGATCAAGTTTGGCATTCCTGATCAACTTCTGACTCACTGGTTCACTACCTCCTTTGTCAATAATATTGCACAAGACATTTCTATGGGGGCATGTGTAACCGAGGAACAATCCATTGCTCGTGCACAGTACCTCGATTAGTGTACTCTCAGTCTGGCACGTTATATGACATCTTGACTAATGCCCCGCGAATAGGGACCTCTAAAGCACCAGCTACCCCATCAGTAGATGGTGTTATTGGTTCCGTCTCTCAGACTTCTCGCAAGTCTTCCAATGGGAAGCAGAAATTGAATTCTTCCAATACTTCTGCTCCTTCACCTGCTCCAGATTCTGGTAAAACCGTGGAGATCAATGTCGTTCAGGCCAATCCTGCGGACAAGACCTCCAAGGGAAAAAAGAAGGGCAAAGGAAAAGCCAAATCTGATGCCCCAAAACCATAATCGTCTAAACCACGTGTTGATGATGGTTCAAAACGAAAACCGAAGTACCCTTGCCTGATTTGTGATGAAGACCACTACACTAAAGATTGTCCTAGACGATCCGAGGTTAGTCAACTTCTTAAGGGCTCTAAGGGAACTTCGGCAGTTCTCAAGGAACCTTTTCCATCTCAGCAGACCCAGATGGTTGAGAAGACTTCGCCGTCTGCACCGTTTGGGTCTCAGGCTTTCATGATGAATGGTGCTGCACCTGTTTCTATTGCCACTTGGTTGAAGGATTATGCCGGATCATGCCAGGAAGCTAGGAAGGAAGTCGTTGATGGCCCTCCTCCCTAGCCTACCTCTGGTCCTCTTGAGATTAAGAGGCCCAGTGCTGAACCCGTTGTACGGTCACCTTCCAAAGGTGTTCTCCGAAAGTCTTCCTATAATCCGAACGCTCATTTTGCTCAGCATTACAACATTGTTGAGGATTTGGCACAGGCGCCTTCCACGATGTCCGTGTTGCAAGTACTTCAGAGTTTTTTGTCTCAACGGAAATCTTCATTGTCTGCAATCGGTGGAATTGACCCTTCTGATTCCAGCCTTCTTACCTTCGATCTAGAGAATTTCGTCCCTCGGCTCCCGCACCAGATTGCCCTTGTTATACAAGTTGGCATTAACGACCTCAATATTCACAGAGCCATTGTGGATGAAGGTGCCTCTACCTGTGTTATGTCATTTTCTTGCTGGAAGGCCATTGGCTCTCCAGCCCTCACCTCATCTCCCAATGCCCTTGAGGCATTCGATGGAAGGGAATCAAAACCCTTGGGTGTTCTTGCGATTCTACCGATTACATTACAAGGAAAGAATTTCAACGTTGAAGCGGAAGTCGTTGATGCAAAACTCAACTACAATCTTCTACTCGGTCGTAGTTGGACCCATGCCATGTTGTGTGTTCTGTCCATCCTCTTTCGACTTTTGAAGTTTCCACATGAGGGCAATGTTATTACTGTAGATTAGTTGTCTTTCTTTACTTCGTCTTCCAAGAACAACGTGCCATACGTGGATCAAATTCCTAATCGCCCTGACAGTATAGGTCCAGGTCTTTTCAAGGACCCCGTTCTCATGGGTATTTTCCCCATTCCACCACCGGACACCGTTCAAGTCAATATGATCTCTAGGTCGGATGACTCATGGATCATCCCTTCTCCTGAATAGGTTGCCTCTTTTGGAGAATCGATGCCTCTGACCTCGATTGAAATCAATTATTGTGAGATCATTACCGCATCAGATCCTCCTCCTACTGATCATGCTCCTTTGAGCATGGCTCTTGATGTTTATTCTCAATCCCCTTGGCTTGGCGATGCAGATTCACCCGATCCTTTGAGAGAAGTTTTTTTGTCTGACGAAGCTATCGTAGAGACTATGTCTCTCAAAGATCTGCCATGGAGTGATTGACATCATCGTTCCTCGTTTATGCTCGGCTTGGGGGCAATGTCTAATTGTCTCAAGCGTTTTGCATCTTAGGTTCCCTCTCCGCCGCTCCAAATGCCAATATTAACTCATGAAGTTTTCTCGGAAGGAAATATGAGTAATATTACTCAAACAATGCCTATCGACATCTCCGTTAAATCGGGGGTCGTCAAGAACATCCATGTGGGAGTCACTTGTTCTCCCGATGAGATTCAAGTGTACACTAGTCTCTTTTGTGAATTCCGTGATGTTTTCACGTGGTCTTATGAAGAGATGCCTGGAATCGATCCCAGCATCGTCGTGCATGAAATTCCCATCTATCCCGATGTGAAGCCTGTGCACCAGCATCTGCATCCAGTGCATCCTAGGAAAGCTGCTGCTATAAAGGCTAAAGTTGAGAAACTTCTTAAAGTGGGTTTCATATATCCGATCCCTCTGACAGAGTGGGTTTGCAACATTGTCCCTATGGATAAGAAGCAGGGCACAATTCGATTCTGTGTTGACTATCGAGATATCAATCGGGCTTCCCCTAAGGACAACTATCCCACCCCCTTTATCGATCAAATCATTGACAATTGTGCGGGGAGCGAGATCTTTTCCCTTATGGATGAATTTGTAGGTTATAATCAAATCAATATCCTTCCATCCGATCAACATAAGATCGCTTTCATCTATCCGTGTGGAACATTCACCTATAAGAAGCTCCCTTTTGGCTTAAACAACGTTGGGGCTACCTTCCAGCGTGCCATGTCCTACGCCTTTCACAACATACGTAATGTTGTTCAGTCGTACCTGGATGACCTTCCAACTCATTCAGCTCTATGCGAAGACCATCTGAAACATCTCCACCAGATTTTTCTCCGCTGTAGACGTTACAACATCAGGCTTAATCCTCACAAGTGCATCTTCTGCGTTGACTCTGGTCGACTTTTAGGATTCATTGTCTCTAAATACAGAATTCGCCTTGACCCTCTCAAGGTTGAGGCTATCGTTAATCTCCCCTCCCCATCCTCGTTGCATCAACTTCAGAGTCTTCAGGGGAAAGTGAATTTCTTACGTCGTTTTATCCCGAACTATGAGGAGGTAGCTAAAGGGTTTACACACCTTCTAAAACAGGACGTCCCTTTTTTTTGGGACGAGATTGCTCAGCAATCTTTTGATAACCTTAAGACGTTGCTTGTCAACACTCCATTAATACGTCCTCCAAATTATCATCGCGACTTTACCCTCTATTTTGCTGCCGCATTTAGTACAATTTCCATGGCTCTGGTACAAGATGATGATGACGGTAACGAGCATGTGATTTATTACATGTCTCGAAACCTCCTCGACACTGAAACACATTATGCACACATCGAGAAGTTAGCGCTGGCTACGGTCCTGGCCGTTTAGCGATTTCGCCATTACATCCTGTTACGCATGGTAACCATGATTTCTGACTACAACCCCATGACTTACATTTTGTCTCAACAATTGCTGTGGGGAAAGTACTAAAAGTGGATTGTGATCCTCCAAGAGTTCGATTTGAAGTTCACTACTGCCAAATCTAAGAAATCACTGGTTTTTTCTGATCTCATTTGTTCTCTCCCTACCGACTCTGTTCTGTCTCAATCCGAGGATCATATCCCAGACAAAACTCTCTTCTTAATCAGCACTCTCAATCCATGGTATGGTGATATCACCGTGTACCTGTAGACATCGACCTTCCGATCCGAGTTAACGAAGGATGCTCGACGTCGCGTTCGACATCAGTCGCAACCATACCGCATTGCCGGAGATACCCTATATCGCGTTGGGGTCAATTCTGTCCTTCGCCAGTGTTTGACCTTAGAAGAGGCTGAGAAAGTTATGAATGACTGTCACAGTGGCGCCTGTGGCGGTCACATGTCCGGTTATGCTACCGCACAAGAGATACTTCGTGTGGGCTATTTCTGGGCATCTATATTTAAATATTGTATTGTTGTAGTACGAAAGTGTCACGCATGCCAGATCTTCCAACGCAAGATGCATGAACCGCCTCTCCCATTAAATCATGTCATTACCATGGGCCCTTTTTCCAAATGGGGCATTGATTTTATGACATGTAACCCTCACTCGGCCGGGGGGCATTCTTATATCATCGTTGCCGTAGATTATTTCACCAAGTGGGCCAAAGCAATTCCTACACTGGCTGCAGACGGTAAGACAACTGCACAGTTCATTTTCAACCATGTGATCACTCATTTCGGCATTCCTCAAGCCATCGTCACCAATCATGGCTCTCATTTTCGAGACTACATGATGGTAGAGCTGACATCTAGGTTGGGCTTGCGTCACGACAGCTCAATGCCATATTTCCCTCAGGAAAATGGCCAGGTTGAAGCCATGAACAAGGTGCTTGTCATGATGCTTCAACGAACAATTGGTATACACAAATTGAATTGGCATCTCCAGTTTTTTCAACTCTTTGGGCCTATCGGACGTCAGTGAAGAGTGCAACCGGATTCACACCATTTCAGTTGGTGTATGGTTTGGAAGCTACTCTTCCAGTTGAATGTGATATCCCTTCACTAAAATTGGTTGTGGAATTACTACCCAATACTTCCCCGGAGGAAGAACGTCTCCTATATCTCGAGAGATTGGAGGAAACTTGCCGCTTGGCTGCTTTGGTCATCGAGGCATAGAAAAAGCGGGTTAAAGCTCATTTCAATCAAACGGTTTCTCCATGCTATTTTATCAAAGGGGACCTTGTCCTCTTGTATGATCAAGCCCATGACAAGCTTGGGGCAGGTAAATTCCAATCTATGTGGCATGGGCCCTATATCATTAAACGTGTATTGAAAAATGGGGCTTATGAGCTGATCGATTATGAAGGTCTTCCTTTGGCGCAACCCAAAAATGGGTTGTACTTGAAGAAATATTATGCTTGAATCATTCTTGCGTAGTATATGTACATAGGTGATTTTTTCATTTTTGTGCATGTGTGGTGTGGTGTGATTTGTAAGCGTTTTTCTGCTTATTGGGTGTTCCTGATTGTGCAGATGTCTATTACTCCTTATGTCGGTTTCACGGATGGTGCCTCCTGCAGTACTAGGAACCTGTCTTCGGCAGCTTGGGTAATTTACTATCCTGCTAGTGAGTTGGTTAATTTACAAGGTGTTTGTATAGGGCCTGCTACAAATAACGTCGTGGAATATAGTGTTGTTTTGGAATTATTAACCGAGGCTATTAACCTCAGCATTTTCATGTTACTTTTACATCTGGACTCATAGCTTGTGGTTTTACAGCTCAATGGTCATTATTCAATTAGAAACCCATGCATTTTAAGACTGTATCTACGTATTCGTTTACTTGAAAGAAATTTTGATTACATTACATATCAGCATATACCCAGACGAATGAATACAATAACAGATGCAGTAGCCAACATGGTATTAGATAGACATTTACGCAATTTGTAAAAACATCACCATATGTAAGTAAGATCCATGTAGAAAATATATGTATATATATATGTCGAGTGTTTGAAACGTGTGCATCATATAAAACCAAAAATATACATGTTTGTTTCAGTTACATTCAGAGACGATATGTCTCTCAAAAATATGAAAATAAAAAGCCTAGGTGACTAATCGACATGGTGCTCATGGTAGCACGTCACTGCCCGCACTAACTGCCTCAATAATAGGTGGAGACGACTTGGCACCCCTATGGTGTGCCTTTGATAAGCTAAGGGAACATCAGCTAAACGAGCATAATCCAGAACCCCACGAGAAATCCCCTCTAGGTTTTGTACAAGCACGTCCCCCTCGCCCCCCTCACCTTGAGGGTCATAAGCGAGAGGGGTCCTTCTCGCTTTTGCTGACATCCTGGCAGGCCTCTCTGGGCCAACATCTACATACATATAGGATTAGCTGTTAGAACATTCATGTATACCAAAAACTCATAAAACTCATAAAATTAAAAAGAGTCTTACCAAGTTCTTCGTCCCATTCCTCTCCCTCCAGGAGTGGGAGGTCCGAGTCTCCAGTAAAATCTGTGCCAGCATAGGGCCAGTCCTCCACGACGATGAGCTATTGTTGGAGCCACCCAAAGAACTCAGGCCTCCAAGACATCTGCTAGCCGCCCCCTGCCCTCGGCATCAGTGTCGCCCATCGAGCCATTCGTGGCTCCCTCAGTGGTGGATCTGGGATAATGGCTTCCTGACGCTAAAAGATAGGTAGTCATTCCAGGAAGAATGACACCAAAATCGATCCATATCCAAACTGTTTCAGTTTGGTCTGGTTGCATTTTGTGAGTTTCCTCTTGATATTCATTGTTACGGATTCTACCTAGTTGAAAATGGTGGGGCTCATGCACTCTGAAGCAAGAAGCAGTTGTGTCTTGGTGGCTTCGTGCGGTGCCTGCAACCCCGCAGCCCGCGTAATGGTGTGTAGCACTACTCTGAGTGCTAGATCGGGGACAGTCTGAATGTCTACCTTGCCACTACCTGTTCCCTTTCATGCCCTTGGGCACACCCTGTTCATGACCATTGTCATGTTCTCTCCAGAAGGCCGTGTACCAGTCAAAATAGGGACTGCACCTCTGCGTGACAGTCTGGTGATGAAATATATGTCTGACACTTTGAGTTCAAGCTCCTGATCTCGAAGTCTGAACTTCTCCTGATCCTCATCCCAGATACTGATAAGGTATTGAAATAATTCAGGTTGGGCCTGGAGACACAGTGTCATAAAGAATTTCTTGAGCCCGCAATTTTTTAGAGCACTCATACAATGTTCATTCTCCATTTCCTGCTCATCTTCTTCACTGTGCCCTCTTTCCTTCCATTCAATTACCATTTTTTCTTTGTACCTGAATCAATTTGGTCATAAACACATTATAAGATCCCTTGGGTACTTAAAACAACAATTAATTGGCTCTATTTTTGTTAAATTTAAATGGAATGATGGGTTGCGTGGTTGGCGCAGCTATTTTTCTAACAATCGCGCCACCTGGCACAACCCCTGTGTGAAAAAGGGCTAGCTGGCGTGGGTCCGTGCTTGAAACCCATGCCAACTGCGGAGGCCATAATTTTTCAATTCCTCCCCTAAGGGATGCCAAATGACCATTAAAAGCTATAAAATATGACTTAAAAGATGGCTAATGGAAGCAGCTCTTACCTGAAAAAGACAGAATCCAGATTAATCCACTGGATTGCTCGCAATCGTCGCCTCAAGATCGCAAAGGAAATGGCTCACTATCACTCTGCAAAGAGGTAAAAAGGTGAAAAGTGAATAAGTTTTTACTATTGGTGATATTTATAACTTTTCAAATCAAAATTAGGTTTTAAGGCTTGTTTTTTTGATATTTTTTTTGTCGAAAAATGGGTTTTACACTTGCTTTTTGTGCAGTGACAGGCTTTCACGTGATTAGGAAAAAGACACGAGTTGTATTTTATACTTTTTCGAACTCGGTAAAACCACGAAAAGGTCACTACTAGAGTCACCTTTCAGCTCTTTTCTGACTCTCAAAAACTGAAAATATTTTCGGGTCGCTTGTTATTTTGAGCAAGTTAAATTGGCTACAAAACGACATCTAACTAGTATATGTTTACCCTTTTTTCGGGCTGGGATAGATTATTTACGAAAAGGTATACCCTAGCTTATCGCGACTAGGAGGTTCTCTCGGATATTGTTTTCTACCTTTTCGGATCTGAGGGACTATTCATGAAAAGGGACTTGCTGGAGTTTTCTTTTCTGCTATCTTTTCAAACTCTCTAAATATGAAAAGACACCGAGTTCTTCCTTTGTCAGACTCATTAAAAACTGATGACATCGGACTTCGTTGTAATGACGTTACTCGAGTTCCTCCTTCCTAGGGCTCGTAAAATGTACTAGGTTGGATTTGTCTGAAGGAGAAAATTATATCACAAGCACATGCTATCCCCTTCAATCTTGTTTTAAAAAATAATTGAGGTACTCGCCAGAAATGGTGGGGGAAAATGGAACCCGTATCATAGTCGTGTCGGCAGTATGTCGCTCTTGAACATGGCACTTGTCTGCATTCGTGTCGGGTTGGGAACATCTCATCTCACTTTCTGCTTGCCTCCATGGGTTTGGGTAATCTCTTTTGACCGCTTGTCTGCTCTTTGCCACGTCACCATGACCTCAGAACTCTTGATGTCAAATACTACCAAATCCAATGTCGTGTCGCCGATATGTTCAAGAGAAGTTGGCCTTTGCAGTTTTCAACCTCCCTCTGATTCTCTGTTGGTCTTGATTCACAAACATTATGTCCCTCTGTCTCGTATCGATGATGTGGAAAACATTATGGCCCACCTTCTATCAAGGTCACTTCCTATTGAATTCAGCTCATTATCTAGGAAGCTGATCTAGAGACTTCCTTCAGGTACCTTGGAGCCTGCATGCCTCAATGGCAGGTTCTTCGCATTCGACGCAAGGTTTTCCGTATTGGCCTTCAATCGGATGATTCTGCGGGTGTTCGACACCAGCTCACTATTCACATTCCGTGGATTGTACCTCTTGTACCTTGAGGGCCATCATCATTATTGGTGGTTCCTCTCGTGTCTGTTAACGACTTTCATTATTGGCTGGTAATCAGACAATGTTCTTGCATGTTCGACTTCAGCTCACATATTCACATGCTCGAACTTGTACTCTGTTTGGGTCGAGATGGAGCGCAAGACCCTAGATTTTTTCTGATAAACATCCAGGCTGTGGGTTTTTGTGGATTATTATGATTTATTACATGACTCTTTTGATTGGATGGCTACAACCATACCTGAATCTACTTGTTGATCCTTATTTGCTGGATGGCTGCGTCCATACCTTGGATCTCACTGTGTCAGTACTTTTTATGGATGGTTGCGCCCATACCACATATCATGTATCAGAGATATCAGTTGTATTTGTATTCGCAGGTCTTCCGATGACATTTTTTTCAGTTGAACGCGTTCTCATAAAGCATTTCACTCCTCCCTCTCTCTCAGACCTCATGCTTTAGGGGCATCTGTTACACAACATTTTGTCACCGTCCCTGCAATCCCTCATCCCGTACATTGGAGGACTATTCCCGTGACCTGTGAAAAGTAAAATGTCTTGAAAACACCTTGATGGTATCCTTCTGCATAAGGGAAAGAATTCTCCTCAAGAACATTTCCTCTGGAAAACCCTAAAAACCCATGTTTTGGCATTCGTACGAGTAGCCAGTTCATCCCTCGCGTCAATGGGGAAAATACACCATAGTGGGTGCGCCAGCTGGCACTCTATCCCTGTGTGTTGCCCGCGCCAAGCCTATTTGGGAATGTTTTTTAAAAATAAATGGTGGAAATTTGGTTCTAACAGCTTCATGACAAATCATCAAAGAGTGGTTAGGATGTTTTAGCTCGAGGATCTCCCTTGAATGGAAGTGGTTTTCCACCCCTGTTGTGGAACCTTCTAAGAGATAGGATCTCCCATAGTCATAGGGATCCTAACCTCTCCTTCCCCATCCTATGGCCTGCCCTCTCTATTGGCAAGCCGCTGAACTTATTGGAGAGGAAATTATAGCTAAGTGACTTTTGAAAAGCGAGCGATGAGAAGCATAAGAGAGAGAGCTTTTTCCAGTTCCCGACGAGTTTGTTTGAGACGTGCTCCTACGCAAGCCCCACAAAAAAGAGGAAGATCACCAAAGCGAGCATTTGGTTGTAATCTCCCTTTTTTTCATCTATAATATAAGCAACTCTGATCTTGGTTCCATTTTTGTGTTCATCCTTTTATGTAATGCAATGAATTATATCTTCTCTAATTGATATATAGTTACATGCTCGAATATTACGTTGTATGTCGTCGTTTCTCTAAATATGTATAAGTGTTTGGACATGGAAAACAGAAAGTTGTGATTTTCAGCGAAGAGACGACGTCATCTCTTCTTTTGATGACAATAAGCAGGATTTGAGTTAGGCTACTTATGAAAATCTTTGTCTTTGTAACTAAAGGAACCAACGTCATTTCGTGATTCGATTGTTCCTACAGACTGATATGGGGCTAGTGGGATCGCCTCTGTCATGGAGAGGGGATTGCCTCCCACAACACACGATAAGCACGTCCGGTCAAAAATTCGGGTGCTGCAAGATTTCTACGAGTCTAAATCGCAAGTGGCCCTCATTGAATCCGTCACAGACACCACTCACTCGCCTCCCCCTTCTGCAAGCTAATACCGGGCTTGAATTCTCATCTAGATTGATTGTGGGCGGGGGGGTAATAGTGAGAAATATTACTCATGGGATTCAAACTTTATTTTGCATTGGATGTTCTTTGCACTATGTTGTTCAACCTTGCCATTGCAAGGGATGGAAAGGTGTTGACTCTTAATTTCTTCAAATTCCTTTTCTTTTCGCTACAACATTAACGAGTTTTAATGTCATTAATTTCCTTTAAACATAAAATTTTATACATGGGGATTTTACTAAAAAATAATAGAAAGAAACTCGTAATGAGTCATTGCGGGTTATTTTGTCGATTCTTGAAAGGTATCGAATTATGAAATATTCATTGATTGCAAGTTTTAATTATGAATTAGTTGAGAATAGGTTCGAGTTTTATCCACAACATTCATTTTATTCGGTCAAAACTTATATATATTTATGTGCGAGAATTTAATTTACGGTGGTAGATATGCGCAGAGAGCGACCTCTGGTGCGAGGCTTTCTCCTTATTCTTTTAATGGATTCATAGTTGTATTATCCAAAGAAACAGTATTGCACACTGTAGGTACTGCCTCCATGAAATATGAAGGCAGAGGAGAGTCTACCTCAAAACACAGTCACAAAGATATCTTACACATAGTCGTGGAGAGATCTTAATCAAGACAATAGAGTCGTGGAAATTAAATAATGGAATTTACTTCCACAACAAAACAAAGCTAAAAGCTCAACAATTTTACGCGGAGTTAAACATAGTAAAAAAAATAAAATTGGAGAAACATAATAAAAATTTGGATTATATCTTCAAAACACAAGAAATACATTCATATGCGAGGTTTTCGAGCTCCTTTCCACTAGTAAACACCAATTTTACTAATATTTACACTTCACCGGGAGGAGTTACGGAGTAACTCACTATAAAACTACACGTAACAAATTGTTTTTACACGCCCACCAAAAATTTATCCACGCATTTTCTCCACTTTAGCTTCGCAGAGACTTACATTTTCCACTATACAGAGAGAGTTCTACATACTTTTTATATCAAAACATTCATTTTTGATACATTAATTCATGACACTGGATGGGTGATTGTACAAAAATATTTTTCTATGTTGCGGACTACATATACGAGCGTAGAATTAATGTATAACCATACATTTTTACCAACCCCGCATTAAATTTCCACTTAAATTTAATTATCCGGTGTGTTTTCGGAATGGAAATTTGTACTCCGCTAGAACTTCATTTATGCCATTTCCTTTAGCTCTGTAAACTAAATAAACAACCTCGAAAATATCTACTTGAGGTAATGGTTATGAAATCAAGTATACTTTAACGCGGTGGTTGGGATTACTTTTCCAACACTCCCCTTTAATCATAACTACCGTCATTGACAATTCCCAAACAATATTTAGAGATAAACAAACTTTTCACTTGTCAGTGGCTTTGTGTGATGACTTTATGTTCTCTCTATGACCTCGCAATGATGCAACACAATTTCACCATTGTTAATCATTTCTCTTATAAAATTATATATTTAGTAACATGGTAGCTTTGGTCCTCTTATGTGAAAAAAAATGCTTTTGATAGTGCAGTGCAGTGTTGTACAAGCAAAATAGTGGTTTGTTCCCTTCTTGTTCATGGAATAAATGCATAAACATTATTCTCATCTCAAGATGCTTGACACGATGTTGCTATTGTGGTGACATGGCCCAACTTCTTTCATTGACAATGCCACTATCGGTTCTTCTTTGAGGCCCTTTGGTATGACTCACAAAGCTAAATGAAAAAATATCCCGACGTAATCTTTCTATCATAAACCCTTCCTTCCCAATCATTGCTCGTGTTGTGTCCAACCAGCCTCAAAAATCATTTGTAGCCGCCATACAAATACCATAAAATTTCTTCTAGTTGCTTGCATGACGTGTCTCCTTAGGTGTCTCCAGCATGAACCTTGACACCAGTGCTCACCGCATACACTATACGCGGCCAGTTAGTTTATCCAAATATATCAAAATTCCCACCATACTTTTGTATAATGTTGAATTGACATTGCTGCAATATTCCTTTGCTCAAATTCAACCCCATGATAGTTGGAGTTGGTGCTAGCTTTTTGTTATGCAAATTAAGCCTCTCTGAAAATGTCCGCTACATAATTTGTTTGGGAAACAAAGAATATTATAGTTTGTTGCTTTCACTTCTTTGCCCAAAAAATACATTAACGACCCATTTCCAGTCACCATCAAAACTTACTTTTCAAGAATTATTTGAAATCCAACAATGAGTGAAATCATCAATCCCCATAAAAGAAAAATCATCTGCATATCAAAACAACAATAAGCAGCTTTACCATCACTCATATTTGATGTGGTAGAGATAGGCTCACCGTCACATTTGTCGAAGCCATTTTCCATCAAGTAAGCATCTATCATGCTATACCATGCACGCTGTGCCTAGCTTCAACTCCACATAAAGAATATTTCCTAAACATATACACCTTATCTTCTTCTCCTTACATGATCGTTTTGCAACATACACTCCCTCTTTCAACACTCCATTCAAGAACATTGATTTTACATCTATTTGGATACACATTCCATTTATTTTGCGTGACAAATGAAAACACTATACACATTCTCTCCGTCCTCACAACTCATGGCGCAATATCTTTGCATAATCTCTTCCATGTTGTTTCTTGTATCCTTTGACAACTAGCCTTGCTTTATGCCTTTCATTCTTTCCTTAAATGTCTCTCTTGGTCTTATAGACCCACTTCACTCCAATGGCTCCTTGCCGAATGTCCACTAACTCCCATGTGTCATTATTTTCTATTGCTCTTATTTCTTCATCTATTTCCTACGCGACCCATTTTTCTTCTTTGACGACATCCTCAAAATGGATTGTCATCTAGATGGCAAAACAATAGAAATAATAAATTCAAAGCAAAATTACTATCAACTTTCATTTTTTCTCATAAATTTCAATTCAATTTCCGAATTTTCTGTCCTTTATTATTCTTACGGAAGATGGGTTTCACATTTCACTCGGTGTTGTGTCCACTATATGACACTATGGGTCTTTTGGCGGTGTTCTCTAAGAAGTATTTCTTGACCCGCGTGACAATGTCCCATAGGAGTAGGAGGAGCTCACTGAGCGAGCAATCACTTTCTACGGTCAAGCTCTCTTTGTATTGTTGTGGTATGCATGTTTTCACATTGATTGTCTTCTCATTCCATCCCATACTTCCTCTTCTATGAAATGCGCATCTCACGTTGATTATGATCTTCTTGGTTGATGGATTGTAGAGATTGTATTACTTGGATTCATCACTATATCCAACAAATATGCATTTCTACCTTGTTGTACAACTCCTTCCTTAATTCATCTAGGACATGTGCATAAGCTACACTCTAAACACTCTCATGTAAGTGACACTATGCTTTCTTAGCTCCATGCCTCTTTAGGAACCATGTTATCGACAATTTTGGTTTAACAACTATTAATAATATATGTTGCACAAGCAACAAATTCAGCCAATAATCATCTGAAAATGCTTTAGGCATCAACATATTTCCATTTCCATAATGGTCCTATTTTCCTGCGACACCATTTTGTTAAGGTATATACCTTGTTGTAAATTTCTTGTGAATTCCATCCTCTGCAAAAATGTAGGAAGTCATTTGAGATGTACTCACCACCTCTCGTCAATCCGTAACTTTGAGTATAATGTCCCTTTTCTTCTCAACAAGATATTTGTATTGGGGAAGTGCTCAAACACTTCACTTTTCTGTCTTTAGAATTAGACCCATGTCTTCCTTGTATAATGATATATGAAGGTGAAAAAACAATAATTACACCCAATTGATGGTTTCGCATTGGTACACATAAATCTAAATGGACAATTTCCGAAGGTGCATTTTCCCTTATTAAATTTCCTATTGGAAATTATTCTCTATGTTGTTTGCCTAAGATGCATCCTTCACATAGGTTGTCCAGGTTTTCTATGAGAGGAAATCCCTTCACCATGCCTTTCCTATGAAACGAATTCAAACCTTCAAAATTGAGATGACCAAATCTCAAATGCCATAACTAGTTTTCATCTTTAACTTTTTTGCTTGAAATTTTACTTGTGTGACAAGCTGCTACATTTCTTTCATTCTCTTGTGAATTCATTGATAGTTTTGCTTGAGAACCTTCTTCCTTCAAATCTAATTGTAGCTTGAGTGTAAAAAATTCTATTGCTTGTCATCTCGAACTTTTGCAATCGCTTTTATGCTTGGAGACTTATCCAAAATTGTGCACTCATAATTTTTTGAAAAAGTTATTGTAGCCATTTTGCATGAGTCGTCAATGCTTATGAGGTTATACTTCAAACCAGGGGACAAAATAAACATCTCGAAATGTACTTCTTCTCCCCATTCTTTGTTAGAATGTCGAATTTTCATTTTTCTATGACGAGAGACTTTTCTATCAGGAACTAATGTCACTTCGATTTGATACTTTCATCTAGATTTGAAAACATTTCTATGTTCCCCGTCATGTGGTTTTTGCACCATGAATCAAGAAACCATACATCTTGGTTCTGATTTTCTTTTTGTAAAATTTTCACTTGGTTTTCTACTTATATATGTTTCTTCTTTCTACATTCGACTTTGCATAATTTCCATACTTCTTACAAGAGTAATGACATTGAACTTGAGATTTATCATACCTCGACCTTGTGCTTGATTTTGGCTTGGGCCTTGACTTAGATTTTGATTTCTTCCACTTCCACTTAAAATTGAAGGCCTCTCTCTTCCACTTCTATGTGGGCTTCTTCCTCTTCCTCTAGCATTTGATCTTCCTCTTGCCTCTACCTTAACCAAATGAAACTTGTGTCTTGAAGGCATGCTCAAATGAGGAGTTTTTTTGCTCTGTTCGAGCCCGTGTTCATGAGAAATCGCGTGATGCATGAAGCTCATCCACTAAAAAAATGTGAGAGATCTTTTGTCTCTTCTATGGACACAACTATGGCATCAAATCTTGTAGGCATACTTCTCAAAATTTTATCAACTATTCTCCTTTCCTCAAATGTCTCAACATGAGACATGATTTGGGTAACCAATCCAATTACCTGTGTAAAAAATAAGTTTACATTCTCAGTCTCTTTGATACAAATTGTCTCAAAATATCTTCTCAACATTTGTAGTTTTGATGTCTTCACCTTTGCCATGCCTTGGTAGGATGTCTTGAGGGTATCTCGTGCTTGCTTGGACTTTGTTGCTACTGCAATCCTTGGGAAGATACTTTCATGAACTGCTTGAAAAATGTAGAAGAGGGCTTTTGATTCCTTCTTCCTGTTGTCCCTCAACAAATCCTTTTATGTTTGTGACAAAACATTTTATGTTATTGCATCTGCTAGTTATTGGAACCCATTCTCCACCAATTCCCAAATATATTGAGAAGAAAGCAGAGCCTTCATTGTTATACCCTAATAAGTCATATCTTTTTCCATTAAATTGAGGTATTTCAAGATTATTCAAGCTCGTTCTTGCTTCAGATGAAGGCAGAGGAGAGTATACCTCAACACATAATCGCGAAGAGATCCTACTTAAGAAAACAAGTCACGAAGATTAAATCATGGAAATCAACGAAGATTAAATCAAATCATGGAATTGACTTTTGCAACAAAACAAAGCTAAAAGCTCAAATTTTTTTAGCGAAAGAAGTTAAACAGAGTAAAACATAGTAAGTTGGAGCAACATAATAAAGCTTTGGATTATATGATCAAAACACAAGAAATACATTCATATGGAGGCTCCCACTCCATCACCAAGTAAACCACTAGTTTTAGTGAGATTTCACTTCACGCAGAGTTGTGGAGTAACTCACTTAAAACCCTCGTAATTAATTGATTTTAGGCGCCCACCACAAATATCTTCACGATTTTCTCCACTTGACCTCTCACACTTACATCTCGCCACTATCCAAAAGACTTCTACATACTTGTTATATCAAAACATTCATTTTTAATACATTAATTCATGACAGTAGTCAAAATTTTAAGACACAGGGATGGGTGATTGTACAAAAATGATTTTCTATGTTGCGTAATTAATGTCCAATTAAATTTAATTATTTGATGTGTTGTAGGATGGGGAATTTGTACTCAGGGTTTAGAACTTCATTTATGCCATGTCCTTTAACTTGCAAACTAAATTGGCAACCTGCAAAATATCTACTTGAGGTATGAGTGCTTTCTTGTTGTTAATGGGTAAATCCCTAGATAAATTCCCACTATCTAGTAGGGAAGGCATTATTATCGGTGTTCCTTGATCGATGCCAGAAACCTTCATACAACACACAAATGGGACTACTTAGAAAAGGAGTTAGACATGCGGGACTTTTTCTTAAACAAAGCATAAATCTTCAGGGGTTGATGTCATAATAGGGTTTCTAGATACGCTTATATGGTAATATTAGGCTTATGAAATTCCATTTGGTTTAGTTCAACTTTGATTGTGGAGAAGGGAAATATTTGAAATTTGCATATTTAGAAATAATATAATAATGAAAATGTTTATTTATTTTAAATTTATATAAAAATAACAATTTTCAAAAATAATGTTTTTTTTTATTTGATATTTATGAATAATGAAATCTCTAATTTTGGAATATGTGTGGGGTCAATATTTTTTTATTTTTTATTTTCACTTTTTTGTTGATTTCCCAGGTTTAATTAAGGGAATGAAATTTGGAAACATATTGTAAACCAAAGTGTAATATGGTGAGTTGTTGCTTAGTACTTGTTTCTTATGTAAAAAAGTAATCGTAGCTACTTTAGATTAATTTAAATGTTTATAGAGTTAAAAACACTCCAAAACAATGTTTATATAAAATATGCTATATAATAATCATAAACCCCCAATTTAAAATAGGCTTTACATATAATATCATATGTATATCTCTTAAAATTAAATTATTATTATTATTATTATTATTATTTAAAAATATATTAAAAATTAGAAATATATAAATTTTGAAATACAAAATCAATCTTTTTTATATTAAAAACATAAAAAAGTAAATAATTTAAGCATGTCTAAATAAATTAATTATAAGTGTGTTACATTTAAAAAGAAACCAAAATGATTTATGCAAATAAATGAATATTGTAACTAAAACAAATATGTTGTTATATGAAAAGAGTATATTGATTGTTTTGTACATTTTATTAGTAAAACTATATAGTAAAAATAAATTATTAAGCATAAATATTAATTACTAAGTTTAAATATTTATATTTGATAAGTTATTAAGCATAAATATTAATTAGCAAGCTCAAATATTTATATTTGATAGATGTACTCTTATTAAATGTTATGACACTTGGCTTGGTACTTCATACAATCACAATTTATTTTCATAAATATTTAGATTTGATAGGTGTACTCTTTATTAAATGTTGTAACACTTGGTTGCATACAATTTTTTTATAAGAATCCAATTTTAAACACCAAGAAATTAGTCATTTCATGTAAATTTAGTTTTGATTTTCAACCTATTTAGTTTAATAATGAACTTTATAAATCTATTTAGAAATTTCAAAACTAATTAAAACTCAAACCTTTTTTTATTAAAAACAAAAAAAATATAACTTCGGGTATAAAAATTTCTAAAATCCTCAATCTAATTAAATTCAAAGAAATGAAATTTTGAAATAAGTTAATAGTAATATGTTTGTCCTAAGAAATATTCCCTAGTTTAGTATGATATATTCTCTAGTTTAGTGTGATAAATATGTTGTAATGTAATATCTTGTTTAAGGTTTTGACTCAATCAAATTACATAAAATAAAAAATATTAAAAAATATTAAAAAGAAAATAAAATTAAAAAATTAATAATTTTAATTATTAATAAAATATTTTTGATTCATTCCATTACATTAAAAAAATAATAAAATAAAAATTAACAATTGTGTGTCTTCCTATTGGAATTGAGGACTTTAATCTTTTTGTTAAATAATATTTTTTTATCGAAGGTGTCTTAAATTGAAAGGTGTGGGTATATTCTCATAGTCTAATGCTATTGAAATCCATGAATACTATTGAAATACATAACTTATTTGCATATCTAAATCATTTTTTTAAACCATAGTTAAATAATTTTTTTTATAATCATGATAAAAATTTATTGTATGTGATAAGTATGTTAATTAGTGAGAAATAAATAATAATAATAAAAATTTAAATAACATGCATTTCAACATGGATCCATTGTAAAATTTAAACCTCTTCATATTCTCAAATCTATGGAACATTTTTGTCTAGTTTATTAAGTGAGTGGTATTTAATCATTTTGTCTCGCCAAGATATGGCCACATGGAAACCATTTTTGTAACAAAAACTATTAAACCCCGACATGGAAACCATCTTTGTAACAAAAAACTATTAATACGATCCCATGTCATCACCCATTTTTCAAAGCTATGAGCATGGTTGTAAGGAAAGTTATTAATGAAGAGAAGTCATAACTAAAATTAATAATAAAAGCACAAAAATATGCTTATTTGTTTTATGGTGTATGTTGAGGTTTGGATATTTAGGTTACTAGGTTTTTAAGTTTTATTTAATGACA
This sequence comes from Pinus albicaulis, assembly GCA_034641835.2. Classification (NCBI taxonomy): domain Eukaryota; kingdom Viridiplantae; phylum Streptophyta; class Pinopsida; order Pinales; family Pinaceae; genus Pinus; species Pinus albicaulis. Next base: position 575,456,198 of record CM076580.1, read on the forward strand.
TTTTATTTCATATTATATATATTTGAAACAACTTGTTGTTTAAGTATGAGACAAATAGTTTAGTACAAAAACAAATAAACAAGTTTGTGGAGGGAATTTCAACATTTTTTTAGAAAGCCTAGGGTTTTCTTCACTACTAGGTTCAATTTGGCATTCGAGTTTGTCCAAATTTATTATTGGATATTTATTTGTTTTTATATTTTAAAATTTTATTAAGTTTTAATAATATTAATAGTGATTAATAGGTTTGTAGAGATTCAATACTGATAAAGAGGTTCTCCAAACCTAATTTGATTGAAAAGTTTGGTCGCCACTTTTGCAAAAACGAAAATATGTACAAATTTCAATCATAAAACCACTTCAAAGATGATGCCAAATAGATTAACCCATTACGATAGTGCATGCGACAAATTAGGAATTGAAATATGTAGGTTTCCACTTAAATAGGCTTTGGTGGTAGATAATCACTCAATGAAGAACTACTATTTGTTTACGATTATAAAAACTTTGGGAAAAAATTCTCTATGCAGAGGGAAGATCAATTTTCCATGTGCATTTCAAAAAATTATTTAAAGCATTAGTATCATGGTTTCATAACTTTCTTTAGTAACGTGGTTTCATAATTTTCTTTAGCATTCCATGGTTTAGAATGCATACCTACCCATACCAATTGCACATTCTAACCCAAAAGTATTCCACAACATCCTTTGAAATATTATACACCAACGGAAACCAATCTATCACTAACATACAATTTATTACGAAACACACTAATATAACTCTACAAACTTTTAAATATATATATACTTACTTCGTTTGTCAAAGGTGACTCGGTAAAAATATAAAACTTCGGATAATGATTGCTCTTAATATATCTAATCGACATGTGACTTCTATTCATCATAGATATATTTCTTTAATATTAAAATTTTTATATTTATGATTTTGTTTTTAAATTTTAATTATTTTAACATAGCGTATTTTTTAGTTTCTTATATCCGAGATACCACTATTTAAATGACTTTTCCATCGTCTACAAAATTTGTTACCATCTATCTCAATCAACTTAACATATTGTTTTCATTTTATATTTTAGTTTACTGCGCTATTTTGACATATCTATTATCGTCATCTTGTGGTTTATCTATCGGTTCCCAATCGTCATCTAATATCATGCCCACCATTTTCTATATCATGATTATCAATTATCTCGAAATCCAATAGCACACCTATGTGAAGACTCTTTTAAACAATTTCTTTTTTTTAAATAGAAAAAAAACACTTCTTTTCATTATAAAAGAGGAAGTACATTTTCATAGTTCCACACATCTATATTATTCTTCTATGCCAAACATATACAAAAACAACCATATTTATGTGTCTATTTATCCTATTTATTACCCCTTCATCTTCTGTGATGACTTTGATTTTGACATCTTTGTTAAAATTTGTATAATAGATATCACTAGGAGCCTTCTTTATACTTCTTTTGGATGTAAGATCCGCGGTAATGTTTTGTTCTCTCGTAGACATGTTCAAATTGAATGTGCTTTCGAAAGAAGTTTACCGAGTCCCTTGTGTGATCATTCATCCAATTGGATAAAATGGGAGGATTAAATTGACCCAATTGTCTTTAGTGCGACTTTTTGAAGGGTTTTTTCAGTCTAATTTTTCTAAAATCATGTAGGAATTCTTTGAAAACATAAGTTTGATGGGTAACCTTGCATAATTGAAGTGCCCTAAGGGTTTTTTAGGTGCTTTGAATCCATATATACAATAAAAACCAGTTTAAATAACAAAAACCAAGATTTCACCTCAATTTGTTTTGTCAAATTCGACACCGAAAACTCCCAAAAAGTTGCGAGAAAGACAACTCCTTAAATTGAATGTGCTCCTTGACCTAATCAATGATACCCTTGGCATCACCATATACCCGCAACCTCTCAATCTCCAACCACTTTGCATTAGGTAGAACTCCCCACAACATTATAATCTCGGCTCTCATCGTTGGTGTCAATTCCTCCTTACCACTAGAAGTGATGATAGTAGTCTAGTTTTTTTTGTCTCGGCTCTATTGTTGGTGTCAATTCCTCCTTACCACTAGAAGTGATGATAGTATTATGGTTTTTTTATCTCAGCTCTATTGTTGGTGTCAATTCCTCCTTACCACTAGAAGTGATGATAGTAGTCTGGGTTTGTTTATTATGAAAGCTCCACCTCCACATATTCTCTTTTCACATGCACCATCGAAGAACCGCACTTGAGAAGACTAGCTCCTTGAACATGGAAAACAAAGTCAAACCCAGTAACTCATATAGAATGTAAAGTGCCACCACTAACTCATATAGAATTGAATTGATCATTCTGGAACTACTACTCTTGTGAGTCGAGCCTGCGTCAGCATCCTCTCCCTTATGGTCGAGCCATGTTGTAGCATCCTTATGGTCAAGTGACTACGTTCCTTATGGTCTTTAGGCCTTACCACACTCGTAATTGCCATTGGTTTATGAGAAAGACCTTCAATATGTATTTTATTCTAATATGCCTTTTTTTTCTCTTGTCTCTTTACTTGGTCCAATCTCATTGTAATATGTCATTGTTTTAATAACATCCACACATACTAAAGCTATTTTTTGCTAAAAATAATAGCATTTATACTGCACCCTGACGATCCAAAAGATGTAAAATGGAATGGAGCAACATTTTCTTTTGTTTTTTATACCGAGTAGAATAGAAAATACCTCAAGGATTGAAAACCGCCTCAACATGTGAGCAGGGTAAGGAACAAATGGTCTAGATCTTCGGGCCCCCTTAGGCATAAGTGATAGATGTCCGGATCCGCAAATCCCCGATGTCGAAGGTTCCTCGCGTCGCCAGTCAATCATGTAAAACGAACCAACCGAAACACTTCCATGTGTCTTGAAACCATCTGCATTGGTCTATTTAATTCTCACCTATTGGAATTCTTCAATATATTTCCTTAACCACCGGTTGCCCCTTTTTGAACAACCCATCCCATACCATACAATATTTATTGGAGTTTATTTTATTTCTTGCTTGTCTCATTTGTTGAATATATGATTCCCACTCTGCAAAGCATAAGCTCCCTCAAGCCCCATTACCTTTGCTTGATTTCCATCCATGTAAAACGATGTTTAAATTTTGAACATCATAGCTCTATTGAAGGGAAAAAAATTCCTTTGACATGGATGATATCAAGCAAATCGAACCGATAAGGAATGGTTTCCTCACGCGCCCTTCATAGCATCTAGACCAACCTCAATCTAAGTACTGCCAACAACTTCCCATCAGGGTGAAAGCCATCAACCAATGCATATTTTTCATCATGCTATGCTAGATAGCAGACATACTAGCTTTTCTTCTAGCTCCATTTCAAATCCATGTGGAGAATGATTGTCAACACATATATTTATCTCTAAAAATGACAGACCGTAGGACAAAATCAGTCATTTCCCTCCACATATTTTTTACGATCAAAGATTTATTAAAATGGATGCGATCAATGATCCCCCATCCTCCCTCCTCTATAAGTATGGCCAACACTATCCATGAGGCCAAGTGGATCTTCTCCATGTGATTGTTACATTTCCACAAGAATCTAACCATAATTTATTCTATCCTTTGCAAAATATCCTTTGGCAACATACAAGGTTGCATCCAATACACCAAGATGTTTTGTAACACATGCTTAGTAGAATCAATCACCCCCCAATGATAGCCACATATGCTCTGCCACCTTGCCGCTTTTTTTCCCAAACCTGTTGATCAACCATTCCTAGTGTTTGTTGCTGTACTTGTTTGGTTTTAATCTGAAACCTAGGTACACAAAACAAGAGTCTATATGTTAAGATGAGATATCAAATAGACTCATATTTCCCTGATTTTCGTGTCCCCCCTCTCCATAAACTAGAATAAACTTTTTTTTTACTCATGAGAAGTCCAGAAGCCTCACCTAAGGAGGTAATGATTCAATGGATATGAAACCATTCTCCACGCACTTTTGCCCCAGCAAATAATAAGTCATCCACAAACCTAATATGTGATACAACAATGTGTTTGATTATTCTTAGCCCAGATATCGACCCTATCTCTCATATCACCCATTTTAAGGCTTAAGCAGTCTATAACTAAAAGGGAAAGGGAAAGGAGTGGGGATAGGGAACACCCATGTCGCAGACCGTGTAAGCTCTAAAAAAATTGAGAGGGCAGTCCATTAATTATCACAACAAATTTTGCATTCCTGATACAAGCCATTATCCATTTAATATTGATAGGTGACAAACCCATTTTGATCAATACCAGCATCAAAAACTGTCAATCCACGCAATCATAGGCCTTAATCAAGTCCACTTTAAGAAAGCATGCCTTTAATTTCCGAACTTTCTAAGAATGTAACATCGCTAGAGCATCTTTGATATGCCGACCCTCTAGGAAGCCAAACTATTCCGGAGTGATCAAGCTTGACATCACCGGTTTAATCCTGCAAGCAATGAGTTTAGATATAATCTTATAAACGGAATTGCAAAGGTAAATGGGTCGGTAATCAGTAAAAAGTCCGTGGGTTCTCCTTTTTGAAAATCAAGGCTATCAGAGAGAGGTGGTGATGGCCCCAGAAATGAAACCATTAGCACGATATTCCTCAGCTACCGCGACAAGTTCCGGGAGCATCAGATCCGAGAAATGTAGAAAAAATTTCATGCACCAGCTATCAGGGCAGTCTCTTAGAACGGCCATCAATTCTTTCCTGGTAATCGACTTGCCCATCTCGCAATTGTCATCCTCTGTGAACATCTTCGGCACGAGATTTATGAACTCTTGCCCTTTAAGCTTCTCATAAATGGATGATATACAATCTGGCGGGACAGGGTGGACCTTTCTCTTCCATGCCTTGTATACCAGAGATTCAAAAACCTTCAGTTGCGGCATTCATAGATTCTTTGGGTCTATTTTTCTCACCATCCACAGAATTCCTCCTCATTTCTCTTTTGATTTCCACAAAATTGCCAGGGTCGACATGAGAAAGATTGAATTGCATTACTTCGAAAGGGTTTCTACAGTGGGTACGCAGAAAATGAGCATTAAAGTAAACCGAGAACTCTAATGGAGCGAAAACTATGAATTCAATATTGTAATCCATATTTCATTTATACAAAACAGAACAAGGGTTATCCCGTAATAGATATGTCACATTAATAAATGAATTAATGAACAAAGTCACCAAAGTCACTTGATGCGGGTGACAGATTTCGTTTTCTTCTGGATAATAACATAATTAAAAATATTATTTGTTTTTTTTCAAAGATAATAATATAATATATTTTATGGTAATAAATTATTGAGTTTGGTTTATTCTATAATCTAGTATGAGGAATATGTGTAAGTATGTCATGTTTTCAAAAAAAAATTATAAACAATTAAAAAACCTATTAACAAAATAATTAGTTCAGTTGTTGATATTTCACTTTCATTTTTCCGGTAATAAATATAATATTTAGATGCCTATCTTAATATAAAACATCCAATATACATTATGAATAAAATATTTTAACATGAATTAATATAAAATACAAATGTTATATAATCATTATAACATTAAAAAATAATTAAACATTGTTTTTTTTGGACTCTAAAATAAATTTGCAAAAAATTTGTCATATTTTCTCCATACTGATATTATATAATCTCTTGTATATTATTATACTTAGATAAGGCAATCTAATATTATTATTCTTCTATATCATCTATGAGGTAATAATCTTATATAATCTGTCACGTAATCTTGTATTATTATTAGTGTATATGGATTATTCTTCGAGGGTTATTGATTGTAAATCTACATTTATATTTTTAATTATTACTTTTATATATAATATGTATATATAACATTAGTAGGAGAGCCCTTAGTTGCAGTAATGACAAGGGGTTTTTTTCATATCTTTTTTTCAAATTAATGAGGAGAGCCCACCGACGTTTGAAAGTGAAATTTTATTTTTGAAAATATCATTTGAAAGTTGTTACTCTTGAACCCCCATGGTTAATAAATTTTCATATTTTGAAATAGGCTTATGATTTCTTATATTTTCATATTTTTGAAATAGGTTTATGATTTGGTATAGTGATTAAAATATTATTGCGTGGAGCATTTAATATTCGAATTTGCGATTTAAAAAATTATATAAAAAAAATCCAAATATTTATACAAATAAAATAGTACATAAACTTTTATCGTTTAATTAAAATTTATTGTAATTTAAATTTGAAGTTATTTTTAAAAAAAACACAACAATTTTATACATAATATAATCTAAAGTTTCATAAGTTTTAAATTGAAAATTTAAATGAATTTGAATATATTAAGCTATAAAATTTAAAAAACATTACAAACATTAACATTATCTTTTTTGATATATATATTGTAAAAACCATAAACATAGCAACAATTACAAATATTTATATGTTTATAAAAGAAAATTATAACATTTTAATGTTTATAAACATAACCAACATATATATATATATATATATATATATATATAAATAATTTATTATTAATAATATATTTAATATTATACTTGTGAAAAAAATTATATATATTAATAATGTTTTTTAAGACTGTCAATTTTTTAAGACTGTCAATTTTTTTTAAGACAAAGATAGATCAATAACAATCCTCAATTCCATCTTTTTTCATGGAAATCCATTTTACATTTACTTTTTATTGATTACTCTTCATTCATGGAAAAACTATCTATTTTTTCTTTATTATATAGATTCAATTTTAGCTATAAATGTGAAATCTTTTAGTTGTTCCCCTTGGATGTCATTCTAATAATTTTTTTTTCTTTTCTTTTTTCTTTTTCATAAATATAAATATTAAAAAATCCATGTCAAAAATTAAATTATTAATAAAACATTCTAAAATTTCTTATTAATTAAACTTATTGTATTCACTATAAATTTGTTGTATGTATTAAATAATCTAACTTTAATAGATTGAATAAAATGTTTTGAACTTATTCAATAAAATATATTTCCGTTAATGGTTTAATTTATTTTAATTTGATTATATATATTTTTATATTGGTTAATTTATTTTATTTAATTATATATATTTTTATATGATAGATTTATAAATGGTATATAGAATGTCTTTTTAATAAAAAATGTATTGAATTGAATTTATTTATTGGTTATAATATATTAATAAATTTATATAATAAATTTTGATTTATTTAGATTTTATTTTTTATTGGTGTATTTTGGTTCATTTAGAATCTATTGAATGTAATGTATTCCATATTAAATTTATTTTATGTAATAGATTTGTATAATATATTTGGTTTATTTTGATTTAATATAAAATATTTTTATATTAAAATTTAGTTCATTCGATTTAATTTGTATTATTTGACTTTGATTCAATAGATTTATCTCATTAATGCATTAGATTTACATTGCATAGATTCTATTCAATAAACTTTATTTTATTTAATTGATAATAATGTGCTATATATATATCCGATCCTTTGCCTTAATGATAATTCGGTGTTACTCCTTTATGTTCCTTTGCTATCAATGACAATATTTCCAACATAAACATTCACATAAATACTACCATTAAAAATTATATATTTAATATAGCATGCCCTAGGTTAAATATTAAATGGATATTAGATTTATTTATAACATAAAGTTATTAGTGTATAAAATCTTTCGAGTGAAAACCACATGTAAGCAAATGTCATCGATGCATTTTGAACTAGCCGAGTGTGGTTCATCATCAAGACAAGATGAGAAATCTGATCAAGGAACCCTGTTTAAAGGTTCCTTGAATGTTTTTCAATTTACCCCACATTTCCTTAGTAGTCTTACGAGTGCATTAATTTTTTAAATTATGACTTATCTATCCCATTAAAGATAGCATTCATGGAAAATTCAAATTTACCATCTTTATTAACAATAATTGATGGTTCATCATATCTATATGGCATTGCACGGGCCAAGCATCTACTACAAGGGACGTTGAATATGTCTTCATTCTAATTTTTTTTAAAAAGTATAATTAGTACCATTAAACAAAGGAGCTTTATTTATAGAACACTCTTCATGATTGGCCATTTCTATGAGTTAAATATTCCTTCTAGTTGTTATGCTATTGCATAAGGAAAATTCTCTAATACTAATTGTTGAAAACTAGGCTATTATTGAGAGAGGGGTGAATGAGTAATTGTGTCTTTTAAATGACTAATTTTGAATTATTTTACCAACATTTTAATTCTTTCTTTAATATATTAGCATATTTTTACATGTGTTCAACAATCAACATGAATTCATAGGGAAAACATACAAGAAACTCATGCAACACATTAAGACACAAGATATAAGTGGAAATCCATAAAGGGAAAAAACCAAGAATTTTGGTCATTGTGATGTAAAGGCAAGCACCCACTCCCTCTTTTACAACAATTTCATGCAAGCTTTTAACTAAAGGAGGCTTTTACCTCACTTTTTTTTTCTGCAAGCTACAACTTGTCTGGGAGAACCCACTCCCTCTTCTACAAGCTCCAACTTTCGGGAGCACCCACTCCCTCTTGTACAAGCTCCAACTTGCTCTTTTTTGAGGCTACAACTCGAAAGGAGACACCAATCCCCCGACAAAATTAAATGTTTACTTTGTTGATTTACCCAGGTCTTTGAATTCTAAGTTCCTTCTTATCTCCGTTATGTACTTTGTTTCTACTCCTTTACAATTGTTTATCTCTCGCTCTTCCCCTTCAATTCGGTTCACTACTACTCTTCTTCCTCTTCTCTCTTTGCCAGGGAAATTCATGAACTAGGTTAATTAACTAATTGTTTTTCCATCCAAAAGCACATCTTTTTATATACTTAGTTTGTTCATTGTTTTCATTCCTTTTCATGGATTTGAAATGAATAGGTGATCCACTCATTCACTTATTCATGAGGTCATTTTCACTCGATTCCATGAGAACAAACTTAGATAGGTCGAAGGTGTTGAGGTACCTTCTTTGTTTTCAACCAAGCACACATCATGTCTCATCTCACTTGGGAGACATATGAGGTTGTCATGAAATGCTTATATGCTTATTCGAGTTAAGATGTTGTATCATCGCAGGAAGAGATGCCATACAAATCTTCAAAATAAAAAAGATAAAAAACATCAAGGTAACAACAAATACAATTATTTCAAGCCAACAAGTAAATTACATGATCCTCAAGTGTTGCATTAAGTAATATGGGGATAAGAAGCTTTCTCATCAAGTTGGTTTTGTGCCTAGATCAACATTTTTAGAATAATTCAATGCTTAAGATCTTCTTCATGACTTTGAGTGATTAAAATTGCAGCATTCAATTCACTAGTTGCCTTTTGATGTTGGAAGATGTCTAATTAATTCTCCATAGATGCTACTTGGTTGATCTTCAAAAAAGAATAAAGCAACTTTACATGCCACTTCCTCTAGAAAGACATTATTTTCTTTCCCCTTTGGTGCCAATTCCTCATATGCAGATTCTTATAGAACTTCTTTAAGCTTCCCGTTGCTTATAAGTTCAATCAATCTCTATTGTTGTAGATAAAAAGACAATTGAAGATTCATTTTCCAAAATCTTTAGATTCAAATCATTGACCTTTTGAATAAAATCTTCTATATTACTCTTTTTGAAGAGCTGTACATTTAGTTTTATGTAATTTCAAATATTACTCTAACATCTACACAATTAATTGATTAATAATAATAATAATAATAATAAATATAATTAATTAATTATTTAAATTTCAATTAAAAATTTAAACTATTTTTTTATTTCAAATTTAATTAAAAATAAATTAATTTAATTTGCATAAAAAAATAATTTTAGATAAGATCAACGACCACTTCTATCGTCATGAGTGCAACTGTGCAACACACGGCTGTAAAACGAGAGGAATGAACTTGTACTCTATTTGTTTTTAATGAAAGCATAGCGTTTTTTTTCGTGTTGAAATAAAAGAAAAGGAGGAACGAACGTGGGTCCGCTTAACCAGGGGGCAAGGCATGATCGGGGACGACCGAGAAGCCACTGAGAGTGATTAGAGTCATTTAAGGAAATCTAACAGCTGTAAGCCCGTTGTTTTAACTTCCTTAACTTAAACTAGTTTCTGTGAACAAAAGATTGAGATTTTTGGGTAAGTAATTTTTTGGTTTTTTTTAATTTTAATTTTTAAATTTGGTAGAAATTTATTAAAATCATAAATTTGATGGGTAATTTTTTTTTATAATTATAGAGTTTTAAGTATTTTTTTAGGATGCTGAATTTATATATAGAATCAGAAAAAAATAGTTTAAATAATACAAATCAAAAATTTTACCTTTAAAAAAACCAATTTAAATAACACAAAAAAAACATTTCATAAAAAAAATTAAAAAAATCACAGTAAAATCAACTAACTAGAAAAAATTGTGCCATCGTGAGAAATGAACTCCACTGGGAAAAACGCGTTACAGCGTATGAACAAAGTCTAGTGTCCATATAACTTTTTAGATTCGATATCCTCCATGGGCCCGCCAATGCCAATAAAACGAAGGCAGACATTCTCAGGAAAATAGCTTGGATGCAGCTTGCAACCCAACTTGTGTACATTCTCAAGTTGACGACGCCATTGCTACATTTTTTTTCTAAGCTCCCCCCCTCCACGAAAGTATCACAAGAAAAAAACACGTGACATATTTCCACTATCTAAATCGCAAGTGGGCATCGTCAGACACCACTCACTCTCCCTATATTAAACTCCACCCTCCACCAAAGTATCACAAGAGATTGAGTAGACTGAAGTGGATAGTAGTGGGAAATATTACTGATGGGATTCAACATTGATTTTGGATTGCTTTTTTCTCTGCACTCTCCACTAATCTTGGATTGATTTTTGGATTGAGTAGACTGAAGTGGATAGTAGTGGGAAATATTACTGATGGGGCTCAACATTTATTTTGCATTGTTTTCTCTGTTGTTCGGCTTCGCCATTGGCGACGATGGAAAAGTGCGCACTCTTTATTTCTTCAAATTGATTCTCTTTTCGCTGCAACATTAATATCGTTAATTTCACTGATCTGCGTGCAGGTGCACATTGTATACATGGGGAGTTTACTCCACACTAATAGAGAAGAGCTTGTAACGAGTTATATGCACGTTCTTTCTTCTGTTCTCCAAAGGTACCAAATTATGAAATATTCAAATTTCAGAATTTGACAGGTTTCACTGTTAATTGATTTTATATTCTAATATTTATTTGAGGGATATTTGAATTTTTGCAGTCCCAGAGCAATCTACGGTGCGTAGTTATACTTCCGCATTTAATGGATTCGGTACTGTATTATCCAAAGAACAAGCCACTGAGTTAGCTGGTACGTCGGTGCGTTTATGTAGAATCTGAAATGGCCATCGCTTCTCTAAGCCAGCTAATAAACTAGAATAAATATGACATAAAAAAAAACAATGAAAGACAATAAGACTAAAAAAACACGGATCAAATGAAATCACCTGCTCAACTTGTAAATCTCACATTGCTTCATCTATGTAAATACATTCTTATATAATAAACCTATTACTAATTATATTTTATCAAATACTAATTATTTATTCCGACTACGCCAATGATTCTTAGCATCGGCCATCCTAATAATTTGTCGCACTAATTCTTAATAACATAGAATCAGAAAAATTTGCTCACAAATTTCAGCAATTAAGCATTATTCTCAACACTCCCCCTTAATGCTTAATGAGGGCTTACTAACTTATCTCTTAGTGCCAAAAAGCTGATCTTTTGCAAACTCGCTTTGGTGAAGATATCTCGCTGAGTGATGCTTAGTATTTATGTGCTTCAATTCAACATCATTCTTCTCGCACCAAATCCCTGAATGAAGTGATATTTCATGTCAAAATTCTTTGTCCCTCGCTATGATGAACTGGATTCGTGAATCCTTTGGCAACTAATCTTGCCTTGTGTCTTTCAACACTCCCATCACTGTTAAATTTGGTCTTTTAGACCCATTTGGTGCCAATCTTTTTCTTGTCATGCAGAAGCTCTGTCAATTCCCAAGTGCATTTCTGTGAATGGAATCTATCTCTTCTTGCATAGCTTGCACCCAAACCTCATTAGTACATGCATCTTCAAAACATGATAGTTCAAAATCAGCCTTGGCTAATAAAGAAAAATTCACTGTCTCACCTATTGGGTTTTCATCATGTGATTGATTTGCAATCCTTTGATATATGTCACTCAATCTCCTTACCTTCCTTGTAGAACTTGGAGAAGAATTTGGACTTGAACTTGATGCTGATGAAATTGATGAAGGACTCGCTTGGTGGAGTTAAACTACTAGATACTGAAGCATTAGTTGGCTGCTCAATATCAGCAATTATATCATCATTCAAAACAAATTTTTTTCTTCTCAACATGACCCTTTTTGATGACCATAAACTCCCCTTCATCAAAAAATTACATCTCTTGATACAATAAGATTTTTTAGTGAGGGGATTATACAATTTATAAGCCTTGCTTGTCTCACTATACCCAATGAAAATGCATGACTCACTCTTTGCATCTAACTTTTTCCTATTTTGATCGTGTACATGCACATAAGCCAAACAACCAAAAACTTTGAAATGATTAACATTAGGCTTTTTTTATACCAAGCTCCATAAGGAGTCATCTTCTCTAGTGCACTAGTGGGGCTACGATTGAGGATGTACACTGTCGTAGCTAACTCGCATCTCTCCAATAAGAATTGCTTAATCCCTTAGTTTGTAACATGCACCTTGCCATTTCAACCACATTGTGATTCTTCTATTCAGCTACACCATTCTGTTGGGGTGTGTATGCTTTCGTAGTATGTTGCCTCCCGATGCCATTCATATCACAATAACTCGGGAAAGCTTTTGAGCGGAATTCTCCTCTATGGTCGGTCGCAAACATTTGATCTTGGACCCTTTCCCATTTTCCACAAGTGCCTTGAACTTTTTGAACGTATCCAAGGCTTCACTTTTGGCCTTCAAAAAAATATACCCAACAATTTCGTGAGTAATCATCAATAAAAGTGATGAAATATGATGACTTACCCAAACTATTAGTTTGCATAGGACCACGGATGTCCGAATGAACAAGTCAAGTGGATGATGAGCCCTCCATGCACTTCCCTTTGGGAACCTTTCCCTTGCATGCTTGCCTTTAGCACATCCTTCACAAACCTCCTTATGCTCCTCTACCTTGGGCAAACCGAGAAACTAATGCATTTGAGGTTAGAAGCTTCAAACTGTGAAAATTTAAATGCCCATACCCGAGATGCCATAGCCAACTTGAATCCTCATAAGCCATATTTGCAAGGGTGTTGCTATGTTCATCAAACCTTAAGGGAAACATCCTATTTCTTGTCATAAGCACAACAATGATCACCCTATTTCCCTTATTCTTATCATAGATAGTACATGTCTTATTTTCAAAGACTACTTTATAATTTTTTCTCACATAGTCGCCCAACACTTAACAAATTGTGCTTCAATTGTGGAGTATAATAAATATCATGAATACTCTTTATACGTTCTTTTGTCCGGATCTCCATAGCTCCTTTGGCAGCAACTTCCAAAGATTTATCATCACCAAGCTTGACTTTAGATTTAAAACTTTCATCCTTGGGCTGAAAACAATTTCTCATTCCCTCGTCATATGGTTAGAGCATCCGAATCTATGTACCAAACATCTTTACTAGTATTTTCACCTTTGGCATAAGATAAAAATAAGTGATCTCGAGGATACTCATTACTTTCTTGAGCATAGTTAGCATTTTTACCTTCTTTCAATCTGCATTCTCTTTCAAAGTGGCCATATCTATTACAATAGTAACATTGAACATTTTTCTTATCAAATCTACCTCTTCCTCTGAAACTACCTCTCCCTCTACCTCTAGAAAAATTTTTGGCTTTGCCATTTACCTTGATCTTGATTGGTTTTGGCACTATCGCTACTTTCATCTTCATTATGTGTAATTTGTAATTTAGAGGAAAAAGATTTCTCAACAACTTCAAAAGTTTCTTTCAATCTTTCTTCATGAGACATGAGAGATCCAACCAATTGATCAAACTTTAATTGTGTCAAATCCTTGCTTTCTTCTAATATTATGGCAACATTATTCCATCTAGGTGTTAAAGATCTCAATACTTTTTTTATTAAAACTTCATTACTTACGGTTTCCCCAAGTGTAGCCATTTTATTGACCACATCTTTGACTCTCACACAATAGTCACTTATACTTTCAGACTTCTTGCATCTTCGAGTTCTCGAACCCTCTCTTCAATGTCTCGAAGCTTGACCACCTTAACTTGATCACTACCTTGGTAAGCTTCTTGAAGAGTCTTCCGGGCATCTTTAGCAGGTTGTAGTTCCCGATATTCGTGGAAATAAGCTCTTATCAAGAGCTATCTGAATGTGAAACAATGCTTGAGCATTCTTCTTCCTTGCTTCCTTTCTTGTTGTTTTTTTCATTAGGGTCGTAAGGGCATTCCAATCTATCTGGCTCATCATAACTCTGATTCAACAATCTCCCACAAATCTTTTCCAATAAAAAAGGTCGACATCTTAATGCACCAATAATCATAATCGTTCCCATCAAATTGTGGAACGAGCATGTTAGAATTCGACATTTTTAACTTTGGCGAAATTCCAACAATCAAAATTTAACCCAAAAAACAATTTTACCCGCTTTCGATACCAATTGTAGAATCTGAAATGGCCACTCGCTCTCTAAGCCATCTAATAAACTAGAATAAATATGACATAAAAAACAATGAAAGACAATAAAACTAAAAAACACAGATCAAATGAAATCATCGCTCAACTTGTAAATCTCACATTGCTTCATCTAGGTAAATACATTCTTATATAATAAACCTATTACTAATTATATTTTATCAAATACTAATTATTTATTCCGACTCATCGTCAATGATTTTGAGCACCGGCCATCCTAATAATTCACCGCACTAATTCTTAATAACATAGAATCGGAAAATTTGCTGAAAAAATTTCAGCAATTAAACATTATTCTCAACAGTTTCTTAACGAGTAAGCCCCCACGTTCCTATTTTGATATATATATTCCCATGTCGACTTAGCAGGGAAAGCAGGAGTATTATCAGTGTTCCCTGATCCAGTGCTAAACCTTCATACAACACACTCATGGGACTACTTAGAAAAGAACTTTGCCATGCCACGGTCTTCTTACATAAAGCCGAAGTCTTCTGGCGCTGATGTCATAATAGGGTTTCTAGATGCAATATGCAGCTTTTTACACTCCATTTGGTTTAGTTCAGTTTTAATTGTGTAGGTAGATGGAAATATTAGAAATTTGACTATTTTAGAATTTTAAATCTAAGAATTTTGTGATTTATAATTTAGATAAAAAAATTTGGTTGATCTTTAGAATCATTTAGTATGGTTAATTTCCAGAAAAGATGAAAAGATGATAGATTTTAATGATTAAATAGCCATTAAAAATTATCGTTTGAAAATTAGCTGTTAAAACTAGTCTTTATTAGGTAGAGAAATTAATTATTAGAATTAGTAAATTAATGAAAATGTTTATTTATTTTCAATTTATATAGTAATTAATCATTTATAAAGATATACAAAGATATAATTTATTATGAAATAGTGGTTTTGGAACCAGTTGTTTATGGAGGCAAAGGATTCATTGCAGGAATCAAGGCAATTTTTTTTTAAGAAATTTTGAAGTAGTAGTATTTGAATCATGTTTTTTACTGTGGAAATAGATTCAATACTATCAAAAATTATTAGATCACCTAAAATCTTGAAGTTAGATATCCATAATCTAGATTTACAAAAATCTCTATCTGATTTTATTAAAATATTGCAGGAATTTCCATGATTTTCAGAGCAAAATAACAGGCTAGTTAAAGTACTAGTAAGATCAATATTTTTTTTCACTCTTTTATTTGTCTTCCTAAAAAAGAAATTTGAAAACATATTTTTTTTTTTTTTAAATCTAATTGAAAGAAATGAAATTTTGAAATATGCTAAAAGTAATATGTTTATCTTCATAAATGTTTTATAGTTTAGTATGATAAAAATATTGTAATATAATATCATGTTTAAAGTTTTTATTCTATCAAATAAGCTAAAATTAAAAAATAATAATTAAAATTATTAATAAAATATTTTAATTTTATCTAATCACATTTAAAAAAAATTAATAATTATAATTAAATAAATATTAATTTATCATCAATATACTGAGTATTGATATCAAATCTCGTGCAGGGTCTTTTTAGACCAATAAATAATTGATTAGTGATTAGATTTGAAAATAAATACATCAAATGATTTTTATTTATCTTTTAAACAAATTCATATAACTGGTGAGAAAATAATGTTTTATCTTGAACGCATTTGGCCGGAAGCAGCCAGCTTCAGTGATAAGGGTATGGGCCCTGTTCCTTCGCGCTGGAAGGGAGAGTGCATTGAGGGAGACCGTTTCAATGCCTCCAACTGCAACAGGTGACCTATAACTGCAACTGAAATAAATTCGTTCGTTGTTTCTACTCTGGTGTGATTCACAGCTAAATAAATATAATTGTTTTAACAGGAAAATAATTGGCGGAAGATATTACTCAGGTGGAGATGACGGTGATTGGGTGACAAATATTAAATATAAATTAATATGGCAACAAGAAGGAGGGTCTGCAAGGGACTATGACGGCCATGGAACGTTTACAGCTTCCACTGCAGCTGGCAGCTTTGTGGAGAATGCAAACTATAATGGTCTCGCTAAGGGGACAGCCAGAGGTGGACCGGCCAGTTCCTCTACGAGAATTTTGTGGGTGGGATTATGGGTGTCCAGGTGTACAGATTTTAGCTGCCTTTGACGATGCAGTGAAAGATGGAGTGGATATTGTATCCATCTCAATTGGTATTGGGTTCAAGTATCAGGCCGATTTTATGAAGGATGCAATTGCCATAGGAGCATTTCACGCTACTTAGAAAGGAATTCTGGTTGTATCCTCTGCGGGAAACGAGGGACCTGATTCCCAAACAGTGGTTAATACTGCGCCATGGATTTTTACGGTGGGAGCCAGCTCAATCGACCGGGAATTCCAATCAAATGTTGTGTTAGGCAACGGAAAGATTATTCAGGTAAGAACAGGGAAAAACAAATTCAATAGGAAAGATTATTGAGATGAGAACCCGAGAAAACTTTACATCTAAGATTTTTGTGATTCATAATATAGATAAAAAAAACTTTCAAATTAATCATAGTATTATGTTTAACATAGTATTTCTCCTTTAGATCTAAGATTTTTGTGATTTAGATAAAAAAACTTTCAAATTAATCATAGTATTATGTTTAACAGTTGGTACTTTTCATTAGTTCAACACTTCACTAATAGATTTTGCCAGAGCATGCTCTGTTTTTATAGTGATAATTTCATGCTTTTTGCTAATATTGTTAAAGACTATTTCATAGTGTTAACATTGTTAACATTTTTCATGATTTCTAGATCCACTATTTTGGGATTTGGCTTTAAAGATTTGTAGCGTGCATTTAGGGTAAGGGCATCTCATTTTCAAATCTCAGCCAATCGGCCGTGCACCCGCTTGTGTACGGAGGAAGCATTCCTGCCAAGCCCTGTGCCAAGCCCTGTGACCCAGTGGGCGCAAGGTAAATTACATGGGCAAATTTCCAACACAGATTTAACTTGGGGAAAATAAACTATACATTGTTGGAATTTTATAATTATATTTTTCATGAAGAGGGGAAATTCTAAGGAAGGTATTCTGCAGCAATTGTGTTCTAGATTGCTTAGATACAAACAAAACGAAATGAAAGATTGTACTCTGTATTGCAAATGACACAGCTACATCAAGGGGATACATGGAAGCAGAAATCGAGGCGTACACTTGAGCCGTAGGCATGATTGTTGTGGACGACTTACAGTTATTTGAAGCATATGACTACGATGCCTTTGCAGGGACTGCAATAAGTAAATCCTCTGCAACAGAAATATTTTCTTACATAAAGTCAACCAGGTGCGTTTTCCTACAATTCCTGTTCATTTCACATGTTTATGTCGATTCATTTGGCTGATCCAATTACAATTACAGTGTGGCTGTTTATAATCTTCTAAGCCTTGTCATTATAGAAAACCTGTTGCAACAATTACTCCATCAACGGTGGTTGCAAGTGAAAGCCGGCCCCTGTCGTTGCATCTTTTTCATTGTTCCAGCTCCATCAATTGTTCCTGGAGTGCTGACCCAGAACATTCTTAAGGTAAATACTCACTGATTCAGAGTTCATATAGCTTAATTAACATTCACAAGCTAGTTATGAGACACTATCACAACCTGAATCCTTCAATTGATATTCGCAGCCAGACATCAGTGCACCAGGTCTGAACATCATTGCTGCATCGGATCCTCCTGAGGCAGATACAGATCTTTCAGAGACGATGTCTACGGTATTTTACAATGCGTCTGCGGCATTTTACATGATGTCTGGAACATCCGTAGCAGTTCCTCATGTTAGCGGAGCTGCTGCATTTGTAAAATCTATGAATCCTACTTGGAGCTCCTCCGCTATCAGATCAGCCCTGAAAGGTACTTATAATCAGGTTTTATTTTTGAAATGCTTCATGTAATAATGCAAATATCACATTGACCAAAGCCTGGAAATCATTTTTCCCCATATTCCGAAAGACTGGATATTTATAATTTCAGTAATGCCTAAATTGAATTTAGTACTTTGAAATGCATAATCCCTTAAAGCACGTTTTTCTCTAGGGTAGTTCGGGGCCATCTTTTTAAGTCAAGTATTGATTCACAATCATCTACATTGAGAATTAGTTTAGCTAGTGATTGTAGTCAATGTTAATGGGTATTTAATTATATCAATGTCAGCATATTTGTCTCTTTCACAAAAATTCTTGTTTCACAACTGTCTCTTTTTCTAACATCTGCACTCTAATGTATATGGCAGCCATTGTAAGAAATAATAGGGGAGAATTATTGACTAATGCATCAGATATCGCTGGGACGCCATTTGATTTTGGAGCGGGAGTAGTGAATCCAATCGGAGCTCTGCAACCAGGACTTGTATATGAAACATCAGTTGATGATTACTTCCACTTTCTGTGTAATTACAGTATGGACTCTGAGAATATCAAACTCATTGCGGCGAATCAGAGCTATAGGTGTCCATCCGGTGCAAAGGTGGATCTGATCAGTAACATGAACTATCCAAGTATAGCCATTTCCAAGTTAAATATTGTGAATGGGAGCACAACTGTACGCAGAAGCGTCAAAAACATCAGTCCTGATCTCGCCCCTACTTACAAGGTTACCATTGGTGCACCTCCGAGTTTGAGTGTGAAGGTCTCTCCAGAAATTCTTCAATTCTCTAAAACTGCCAAGAAGCTATCTTTCCGTGTAGTTTTTACAGCAACCAAGGTTGCCACCAAAGGATATGTTTTCGGTACACTCGTGTGGAGTGATGGAAAGCATAATGTTCGTACTCCTTTTGCAGTGAATATGGTGTGACTAATTAAGCATAAGAGGCAACCTTAAAGATGGTAAAGCAATAAAAAAAATGGAACCAGCGGCAAGGCTGCTTATTCCTTGCGTGGACTACAATGTGATAAAACAAGGGAAACCTGTTTTTTTGTTAGATATAACAATGTGATAAAACAAGGGAATCCTGTTTTGTTTTTTTGTTAGATATAATTGTCTCTCGTAATTTCTTGCGGCCATCAATACTATGGGAAAGAGAAAAAATGAGTTTTCAAATTTAAAACACAAAAACAGTTTTTGTTACTGTAAGTTAATTTTTTAATATTTTTTGAAGTTATATGCTACATACAATTATTTTATACGCACTGTCACAAATTAACCAATTACATACCAATTTATCTGGAGATTTTCCCAAATCATAGGAGATTTTTTGTTAGATATAACAATGTGATAAAACAAGGGAAACCTGTTTTTTTTGTTAGATATAATTGTCTCTCGTAATTTCTTGCAGCCATCAATATTATGGGAAAGAGAAAAAATGAGTTTTCAAATTTAGAACACATAAACAGTTTTGTTACTATAAGTTAATCTTTTAATATTTTTTGAAATTATATACTGCATACCATTATTTTATACCCACTGTCACAAATTAACCAATTACATACCAATATATCTGGAGACTTTACCAAATCACAGGAACTAAGATAACTATTTACTAGCAATTGCATCATCACCAGAGGTTGCAAAGGAAACGCCGTAAGATTCTTAAAGAGATCCAATAGTTGCTAAGCAAGATATCTATAGTGATTTTGGTCAATTTTAGTAAAGGCAGGAAACAATGACACTAATAGATGCTCTGTTTTAAACTCCATATTACAAGTTCTCCTTGACCTTCGATAATGTGCAAGGAACCCTTTTTCTTTGAGAAATAATGCTTTAAAAGCTTACAACAATTGGGAAAAATATTTCACGTTGTGAACTGCATATCTATGCCATCAAAATCACCCACCTAGCCTCATAATCACCCACCTAGCCTCATTTTCACCGCTCGAGAGGTTTTGGACCCATGTCTCTGCACTAAAAAAAGCCCAATCATCTCGCTGTCTATTGGTAGGCCACATTCTCATTTTGAGTTTTCAGTTTCCTCAAGCTTACTATATTACTTTTCACATGGATTCCTCCCAAATTTATACCAAATTGTTAATGTAATAGTCCTTCCAAGTCCAAAGAAATGGAATACTTTATTGATTTCCAAACAAGTTACTTCACTGCAGATATCAGCGGCCTCCATAAAAAGAACAAAATTTAATTAACTAAAACCATCATCAAATATATAGAAATATGGGTCACGGTTGCCTCCATAAAAAGGATAAAATTTAATTAAATTAAACCATCATCAAATATACAGAAATATGGGTCACCGTTGACAGAGTTTTCCATAACCTCACATATAACTGCTCCAGAATAGCAAGATATTATATCTAACAAATGGAAGTATCAAACCTGGGCTCATAAAAGGTCACCTGGCTGTTCCAAGATTGAAGTGCGCAGCCACTTATTACCAGAAAAGCATTAATGCATTGCCAGCCAAACATTAATGCATAGACCCCATGAGAGGACTTCGCAAGAAATGATAAAGCCAAAAGGATGTTGCCAGGGAAGCTAAATCTACATTTTAAATTCCTTGTTTTATTGTAGAACAAACCCTTAATCTTGAGTTCATTAGTTATACCGAATAACATTCACAAAACTGCTTCCTTTTGGCTCTAACCTTGGCTTCATCACTGCCTTTGTAGCAGATATGTCCACCACCTACAAAAACAACAAAACAGTAAGCCTTTGAAGCTTTCAATGTGGCCAGGTTAATATGTTCATGATATTAAAAGATGATTACGTCATTTTTATTCACTTACTTTATCCTAACACTTTCAATGAACACACAGGTAATTGAGTAACAAAATGATCTGCATCCCTTAAAGGCTAGAATCATTATTGAAAGTTTAGCCCTTTGAGAAGATACAGTGAATTCTGTCTGGTTTCTATATGATGAATTTTTGCCAATGCCATCTATTTTGAGTTCTTCAGTGAATATCAACTCCTACAATTTATCTACAATAAAATCATCCCAAGCAGGGCAGTCTAATGTAATAGCAAATCAAAATACATGTATTCCAAACTACATAGAGAATTAAATGGATGAGAAGAGTAACATCAAAGTTTTCCTAATATATTAATATTTTAGAATAGAGGCTTCTGTGAATTGAATTATGACGAGCTTCTTCTTCTGGATCCATCACAGAAGTAGTTTTAGTGCCAAAAACTATTACTACTAATGTGATGGATCTGGAAGAAGAATTTCATCAATATTAATGTCTATAAATGGAAAGTGAGATTACCATTTCAAGGGAAAAAAACATTTTTACTTTTTATATGAAACTAATCATATATTTGACAAAGAGAGTAATGGTCTCCCGTTCGAGTGTTATAATTATCCTCAAATACCAGATGCCAAAATCCTGCCTTCAGAGCTTGCTTCAATCTGAAGTTAATGAAATGGCACTTAATCAGAATAAAAGAGGAGAGGCCATTTGTCTGTCACAGGCCAAATTGAACATTTGAAAGAGTGCAGCATGGTTGTTAGCCATTTTGTTGGCACTAACTATACCTAATTAGTGGTTCTCACTATGAAAAACCAGCGGTGCCAAAAAACCAAAAAAATTGTACTCAAACAAGTGCATCTATTGTATCTGCACATAGTTAGCCAAGGCCTCACCTTTTTAGTTCATTCTGATGATCATCAAAGAAAACAAGCACCTTTCTCTGGTCTAAAATATCATACTCTTTCATTACAGACTTCCATTGAATGCTTCCAAAATCAATAAACTGTTTTCCAGAATAATATCTGCAATTGGGATTTACATAGGCTGACCCTTTCTTCAAATAATTTTCAGGATGACGAGGGGTAATTGATATTATAGGCTTCTCAGGCATGGCCTGCCTTAAAACCCACGTGGAATGACCTTTGAAAGCACCACTCTCTATCATCAAATCTTGATCCGGATTTATGCAGGAACGCAACAGAATAAGCACATAACCATAAATACAAAGATGCAGCGGAAATAACACTTCATTTCATTAATATCAAAGAACTGAAATTTGCTTACAGACACAATGGAAATAAAACTAGCTAGGGCGCTGGTAGCTATCTCTGAGAAGAGATGTGGTGGCTACAGGCCTCTGAACTGCGTTACAATGAGGCTCGAGGGCCTATTTATTATTGAGAAATGATGGAGAACCCTAAACATCCCAAAAACCTAACCCTAGGAGATGAAGCGCCAAAACTATGGGCCCCGTTTGGGTAAATTGGTGTTTCAACTTCCCAGGGACGTAACTTTGGCATACTATTTCCGTTTGACGCACATAATACATCATTAGAAAGCTCTATCCAAGGACTACGACTTTCGGGACAAATTTGATGATCAAATTCGTTGGCACTTTTGATACCCAAAAAATGTCGTTTAGGGCCTCAAAAGAGCTCCGGAAGTTCAGGACCCGAAAAACTGCTAAAAATAGTAAGTTATGCCGAAACTGAAAAACTGAAAGAGACAATGGTGGGGGGCCAAGTGGAATAGGTGGGTGGCCACCAATATCCCCCTGGATCATTCCTCCCCCCTTAGGAAGCACTGGTCCCCATTTCCCATTAGTTAAGATATCCATGGATAAGGAAATTTAGAACTTGGTGCAGTGAGCCTTTCTTGGTGCGAGAGTTGTGTATTTGACAACCGTCTGATTGGATCTGTTGGCGAGTGTTCTTAATTTGCATGTCCATGATACAATCTGTGGTGGCTGTTCCATGCGATCTGGGTTCTCTGATGGTGTGGATTTGTTACGCAATGTCCGAAGTGTCCAGTAGAGGTGGGAAGTAAGGACGAAGGCGATCCATATTGAAGACTGGGTGCAGACCAAGGAATGGTGGAATACTAAACTCGAAAGCATTGTTCCCTACAGCCTTGGTGATGGTGTATGGCCCGTATTGGAGCGGGCGAAGCTTGCGGTGAGGTCCAGTGAGGCGCTCCTTCTGCAAATGCAGCCATACTTTGTCACCCACCTGTAAGTTGTGTGGCACCCGGTGTTGATCATGGCGCTGCTTGTACTTCGCATTGGCTCTTTCCAATATATCATGAACCTGTTGGCGGATGTGTTGAATGCGCTCGATGAAGCTACTTGCTTTGTCAACTTCAGAATGGACGTGCGCTGAATTGGCCTGAGCAGCTGCAAATGGCATGGCTACGTCAATGGGACATAGTGGCTGGAATCCCAAGCCCACCTAAAAGGGGCTATGGCCAATTGAACTGTGGAGAGCCCGGTTATAACTGTGTTGTACATAGGGGAGGCTCTCGTCCCATGTGCGTGGATGCTTTGAGTTGTACATGCGCAGAATGTGTACAATCATTCTGTTGACTACCTCTGTCTGGCCATCTGTTTGGGGATGAAAGGCTGTGGACTTGGTGAGCTTTGTGTCCAACATTGACCAGAGGCTGGACCAAAATGTGCTGAGGAACCTGCTATCTCGATCTGATATGATAGACTGTGGGATCCCAAAGTGCACCCACACTCGTTCAAAGAAGAGTTTAGCAGTGGCTTCTGCTGTGATATTCTTCTTGCAGGCCGCCATAATGGCCATCTTTGAGAATATGTAACATATTGAGTCTCTTATACGTAACTATTTTTCCCTCCACCCACTTTTCATAACTTCCATAACAATTAGGTAGGGACCTACAAATTCAATGATGTTTTTCTTGTTTAGTAAAATATTGTCGAGACCTTAAATAATCAGAAGTTGTAGAATTTACAATCTATAAAGGTTTCAATATATAATTTTTAAAATTCTAATTCTTTAAAGGGTGCTAGCTCAATGGAAGAGAACCTGCTTTACAAGCAGGAGGTTGGTGGTTTGATTCCATCGTGCCTTGATATTCATAGGGAATGGCGGAAATCAGCTTTTGGTGACAGTAGCTCTTTTGAACATCACCAATGAGCTTATGGTGACATTTTTCGACCCTCACCAAAATATGAAATGGTGACGGTCAACAAACGCCACCATATATACGCATCAATAGTGACGACCCTCAAAGGTTCGTCACCATAAATCGTTGTTGTTGATATGAAATTGTGAGGGTCATTGTTTGTCATTATAGTCATTATTCGTGATGGACCTTGATGTCACCCATGAGCTTATCATGAATTTTTTTGACCCTCACCAAATAAGAAATGGTGACGGTCAACGAACGTCGCCATATATATTCACCAATAGTGACGGCCATGAAAGGTCCATCACAAAAAATTGTTGTTGTTCATATGAAATGGTGACGATCACTATCCCTCATTATAATCAATATTCGTGATGGACCTTGAATGTCACCACAACACATAATTTCAGTGACGCCACCTTTGGTGACATTCAGTTTTTTGGTGATGGAGGCTATTTTCCATCACTATTGCTCATATGAAATGGTGACAGTCACTATCCGTCATTATCAATCATTATTGGTGCAGACCTTGAATGTCACCACAAAACCTATAATTTCAGCGATGCCACCTTTGGCGACGTTCAATTTTTTGTGACGAAGGCTCTTTTGACCCTCACCAATGAGCTTATGGTGACATTTTTCGCCCCTCACCAATGTCCTTTTCTCTTGTAGTGGATGGAAATTTATGGACTTGGTGAGCTTGGTGTCCA
Source organism: Pinus albicaulis (assembly GCA_034641835.2). NCBI lineage: Eukaryota > Viridiplantae > Streptophyta > Pinopsida > Pinales > Pinaceae > Pinus > Pinus albicaulis. The sequence continues at coordinate 575,481,529 of CM076580.1, forward strand.
AGATTGACTAGAGTCTGGACCAAAATGTACTGAGGAAATGGTTGTCCCGATCTGAGATGATAGACTGTGGGATCCCAAAGTGTATCCACACTCGTTCAAAGAAGAGTTTAGCAGTGGCTTTTGCTGTTATATTCTTCTTGCAGGCCACCATAATGGCCATCTTTGAGAATATGTCAATGACCACAAAAACACAATCTTTTCCATGCTTAGTAGAAGGAAGGTGTGAAATGTAATCCATGGAGATGGATACCCAAGGTCGACTAGGGGTAGGCAGCGGAGTATAGAGGCCTTGCTTATGGATGGTTGGTTTGGAAATGACATCGACCGTGTAGGATCTTATGTACTTCCAGACACCAGTCGAAGGTTTGGCCAATTGAAATACTTCTGCAGTACTGCCACTATTTTCTCGACCCCGAAATGCCCATCGACCCAATTGTAGTGTGATTCCCAAATCATCTTGGCATGCTCGCTTCAAAAAACACAAAGGTGTCCCAGGTGACATAACAATGAATCCTAGAGGTGAAAATTTGGAACTCGGTTACCCTCCAAGAGTGTCTTGTATGTGTGGCTGAATTCTAGATCGCTCTTGTAGAGAAGCGACCAATCAGAAGTTTCACGCCTACAAGAGTTGAGCATGGTGGTTAACGCCATGATCGGTTGTCAGCTGAGGCAATCTACAACATTATTGGTGCAACTCTTCTTGTACTTGATGTTCAAATGAAACTGTTGCAGATATGTGGACCACTTCTGATGGCGATCGTTCTGCAACTTCCCTTGTGTCTATATGAACTGCAGGGGTCAGTGGTCTGTGTGGATGATCGTTTCCTTCCCCAAAATGTAATTCTTCCATTGTTGGCAAGCCTGCACAATGGAATACATCACTTTGTCATAAGTGGGATACTTCCGGACTGTGTCGGATAATGCCTCACTATGATATGCCATTGAATGCCCCTATTGAGTAAGAACTATTCCAATAGCATAGTCAGAGGCATATGTCTCGATCTAAAATGGTTGTTGCAATTTTGGTAATGTGAGAAATGGGGCAAAGTAGAGGTGATGTTTCAACTCTTCAGACACCTTCTATTGAGATTCAAACCAAAAGAAATTTTCTTTCGCTCCTCCCTTGGTGACTTGATTCAAGGGCCAAGTGATATGAGAGAATCCCAACACGAATCCACAGTAGAAATTAGCAAGACCTAGAAAGCTACAGAACTCTTTTAGAGTGGTTGGGGCTAGCCAATCTCGAATGGATTGGATCGTGGCTGGATCCACATGCACCCCCCGCTCATCAATAATGTATCCCAAATACTAAACCTGGGTCATGCCAAAAGTGCACTTCTCCAAATTGGCACACAACTTGTGTTACCGCAGTGTTTGGAGGACTTGTCGGATGTGGTGGAGGTGCTCTTCCCAAGTCTTGCTGAAGATCAAGATGTCATCCAGGTATACTACTACAAATGAGTTGGTTAATGGAAACAAGATGTCATCCATGAGCCTCATGAAGGTTCCAGGAGCATTCATCAACCCAAAAGGAATGAACAACCATTCGAACATGCCCTCCTTTTCTTTGAAGGAAGTCCTCCACACATCGAAGGGTTCGCTTGGTACTTAGTGATACATGGACTTCAAGTTGATTTTGCTGAAATATTTTCCCCCCTTGAGTTGGTCCAGAAGGTCATGAATCCATGGGATTGGGTACCTATTCCAGAGAATGATCTTGTTCAGTGCTCGATAGTCAATAAAGAGTCTCCAAGTCCCATCCTTCTTCTGCACCAACACTATCGATCTCCCACAGGGTGATGAACTTGGCTAGATGTGACCTTTTTGCAGCAACTCCTGAATTAGCCTCTTGATTTCATTGTTCTCTAGAACAGAGCACCAATAGATTGGTCCATTGGGAAGCAGCGCACCTGGGGTCAGATCTATGGGGTGCTTGACTTGACAGTACAGAGGCACCCTTGCAGGTGAGGTGATGATGTCCACGTACTCCTCCACAACCTTGTCCATTTGTTGTTTCCGTGAGGAGGAGCCCTGTATCAAGGTTGTGGCCACAATATTCTTCTTTTCTGAGGGTGGATCATTAGGAAAAAAAATTTCCTGACATTGGAAATGAGCTTACTGCAGTGTTTTGCAGTAACCAAAGAGATGGCGGCAGGCGGTGTGACCTCCGGTATCCTATATAATATATTTCCCAAAGTAACAAAACAACGTGAGGTTGGGACTTGTATAGAACATGTCGCTTCCACAAGTATGGTTGGCCTAATAATACATCCAAAACATCAAGAGGGGAAATGTCACATAATACCTCATTCATGAAGGGATTGATGTTGTAGGGAAGGCGACAATGTTGGCTGATGTGGAGATATTGTCCTTGGTGAAGCCACCCGATGGTGTACGACTGTGGGTGTGTTGTGGTAGGCAAGCCCAACCACTTCACGACCTCTGCTGAAATGAGGTTCTTTTGGCTCCCGCGGTCGAAAATGAATTGCAATAGGGATTCCTTTACTGACATTTGGGAATGGAAACAATGCTTTTTCTGTTTGAACTTCTGCTCAATCTTGGCAGCATATGGGTATGCTACACCAAGTGAAGAGATGTCGAGGAACTCCACTTCCTCCTGAATTTATCTGTGCAGACAATTGTGGTACTTCAGCACCAAATGTTTCTCCAAATATTTTATACCCAAATTTGTGCACAAGGTATGAAACAAATTCGTCAGCTCATGCACATCTTGATCCCTTTGCTACCACAACGTAGTCCATTGCATGTACTTATCCTCATAGGTCCCTACGGGATAATATTGTTCCTTGATGACATCTTGGAAAGAATTCCAAGTGGGTGTGGCCAAAAACAGAGAGGGTTCCCTCTCGTCCTTTTTCTCACAATATGTTTGCCACCAGTCCTTGACATGGGGGGTAGCTTTGAGGAGTGAAAAGGTAATCTTTTCCCAGTTGGAAAAGTCATGAACCGAGAAATATCATTCTAATAGATTCAACCATCTATCTACAATGTCTGCATCTATTTGGCCCTCAAATATGGTAATGTAAAAGTTTACTTTTACCTTAAAATGAGTTGCGCCTCCTAAGTGGCTGCTGGATGTAGATGCGCTGCTAGTGGGCATTTGTTGAAGAATCTGGGCAAATTTATCCATCATCATGTTCCTTTTTTTCTCGAGGGCCTCCTAGAGAAATATTTTGATAGGATCTACTACTCCCTCATCTTTATTTTCGTCCCCCATGGGTAGTTGTCGGAGTTTGCGTGGTTGATCTTGCAAAGGTTCACCCAGATCGAACCCTAACTCCTTATACCCCGACCTCGTTGGGCACATGCGAAGAAGGATCGAGAAAGAGAATACCACTCTGATACCACTAATCCAGACTTATGCATGAATGTAATAAAATACAAAAATACAAATAAACACAAATATGCAGCAGATATAAGGCTTCATTTCATTAATATCTCATAACTGAAATATGCTTACAGACAGAATGAAAATAAACTAGCTAGGGCATTGGTAACTTATCTTTGAGAAGAGATGTGGTAGATAACCGCCTATGAAGCATGTTACAATGAGGCTCTAAGGAATATTTATTATTGAGAAACAATGCAAAACCATAAACATCCAAAAACCTAACCCTAGGAGATGAAATGCCAGACTATGGGCCTCGTTAGGGTAAATTGGTACATCAATTTCCTAGGGTCTTAACTTTGGTATACTTTCTTTGTTTGACGCACATGATACATCATTAGAAATATCTATCCGAGGAATATAATTTTTGACAACAAATATCAACTCTAGATGACTCATTTTTCCAAAACTTTCATGCCCAAAAAATGTCGTTTAGGGCCTCAAAATGGCTTCAGAAGTTCAGGACCTGAAAAACTGCCAAAAATAGTAAATTGTGCTAAAATTAAGGAAACTGAAAAACTAAAAGAAAAAATGGTGGGGTTCCAAGTGGAATTTATGGGTGGCTACCAATATCCACATGGATCATTACTTCCCCCTTAAGAAGTAATGGTCCCCATTACGTTGAGTTCCTCCATGAGACGAGGAAACTTCTGCTGAACTTAGTCCCTAGTGAGCCACTTGCCCTAGTGAAGGAGTTGGCCTGCTTTGACAACTCGATATAGTTGGATCCTATGCTGGCAGGTGTTCTTGAAATGTGTGTCCATAATCTGATAAGTTGTGGCTTGTTCCATGCAGTCTAGGTTTAAATTTGTTGGTGTGAGTTGTTTTGCCATGTCGGATGTGTCCAGTAGAGGTAGAAAGTAGGGCCCAAGGCGGTCCACATTGAACACTGGGTGCATACCAAGGAATGATTGAATATTGAGCTCAAAGGAATTTTTCCCTAAAGCCTTGGTGATAGTGTATGGCCCATATTGAAGCGGGCGAAGCTTGCGGTGGGGTCCAGTGAGGTGCTCCTTCTGCAAATGTAGCCACACTTTGTCGCCCACCTGGAAGTTGTGTGGAACCCGATGTTGATCTTGCCACTGATTTTAATTAGAATTTTCTCTATCCAATATGTCATGAACCTATTGGAAAATGTGCTGAATGCACTCAATTAAGTTGTTCGCCTTGGCAGCTTCAGACTAGACATGAGCCGAATTAACCTAAGTTGCTGCAAATGGCATGGCTACGTCAATGGGACATAGTTGCTGGAATCCCAAGCCCACATGAAAGGGGTTGTGTCTGGTTGAGCTATGGAAGGCCCAATTATAGCTATGTTTTATATAGGGGAGGCTCTCATCCCATGTGCGTGGATGCTTTTGAGCTGTACATGCAAATAATGTGTACGATCATCCTGTTGACACCCTCTATCTGGCCATCAGTTTGGGGATGGAAAGCTGTGGAATTGGTGAGCTTGGTGTCCAGCATTGACCAGAGGCTGGACCAAAATGTACCGATGAATATTTTGTCCCGATCTGAGATGATAGACTGTGGGATCCCAAATTGCACCCACACCCGTTCAAAGAAGAGTTTAGCAGTGGTTTCTGTTGCGATATTCTTCTTGAAGGCTGCCATAATGGCCATCTTTGAGAATATTTCGATCACCATGAAAACACAATCGTTGCCATGCTTAGTAGAAGGAAGGCCCAAAATGTAATCCATGGAGATGGATTCCCAAGGTAGATTAGGGGTAGGTAGCGGAGTATAGAGACCTTGCTTCATGATGGTTGGTTTGGAAATGATGTAGGTAGTGCAGGATCTGATGTACTTCTTGACATCCTGTCGAAGGTTTGGCTAATAGAAATACTTCTGCAGTACTACCATTGTTTTCTCGACCCAGAAATTCCCAACAACCCAACTATATTGTGCTTCCCAAATCATCTTGGAATGTTTGCTTGAAGAAACACAAAGGTATCCAAGGTGACATAGCAATGCATCTTGGAGGTTAAAATTTGGAACTCGGTTACCCTCCAAGAGTGTCTTGTATGTGTGGTCGAATTATGGATCGCTCTTGTAGAGAAGCAGCTAATCAAAAGTCTCGTGCCCACAAGAGTTGATCATGGTGGCTAGCACCATGATCGATGGTCGGCTGAGGTAGTCTGCAACATTATTGGTGCGACCCTTCTTGTACTTGATGTTCAAATGAAACTATTGCACATATGTGGATGATTGTTTCCTTCCCAAAAATGTAATGCTTCCATTGTCGGCAAGCCTGCATAATGGAATACATCTCTTTTTCATAAGTGGGATACTTTCGGACTGTGTCGGACAGTGTCTCACCGTGATATGCCACTGGATGCCCCGTTGAGTAAGCACTGCCCAATAGCATAGTCAGAGACATATGTCTCGATATCAAGTTGTTGTTGAAAGTATGGTAATGTGAGAATTTGGGCAAAGAAGAGGCGATGTTTCAACTCTTTGAACATCTTCTGTTGAGATTTAGAACAAAAGAAATTTTCTTTCGCTCCTCCCTTAGTGACTTGACTCAAGGGCCAAGTGATATGAGAGAATCCCAACACGAACCTGCGGTAGAAATTAGCAAGGCCCAGAAAGCTACGGAGATCAATTAGAGTGGTTGTGGCTGGCCAATCTTGAATGACTTGGATCGTGGTTGGATCCACATGCACCCCCCACTCATCAACAATGTATCCCAGATACTAAACCTGGGTCATACAAAAAGTGCACTTCTCCAAATTGGCACACAAATTGTGTTGCCACAATGTTTGGAGGACTTGTCAGATGTGGTGGAGGTGCTCTTCCCAAGTCTGGTTTAAAAAAATAAAAGAAACAATTAAGGAAACTGAAAAACCGAAAGGAAAAATGGTGGGGGTCCAAGTGGAATAGGCGGGTGGCCACCAATATCCACCTGGGTCAACACAACCATCTGTTATGAATTAGTCTACTGAAACATGAATACATAACTCCTCGTAGCCTAGATGGTTGAAACAAGATCCAGGGTCTTGATTTCCATTTCTCAAACTAGTATGAATCTAACCATGCAATTGATTGTTTCGAAGTCGAACATGGTAGAAACCACTTGATTATCGGTCAATGATGAAAATCGTTAACAAGTGTTAGAGAAACCACCAATAATGACAATGGATCTCAAAGTACCTTAGTACAATCTATGAAATGTGAGTGAATGATTTGCAGTCAAACACTCATAGAGTCATTCAATCAAAGGCCAATAATGAAAACCTGTCATCGAAGGCAAGAAAATTGCCATTAAGGCATGCAACTTTCAAGGTAGTGATAGGATTTCTAGATCAACTTCCTAGATAATGAGCTAAATTTGATAGGAAGTGATTTTTCGTAGGAGGGCCTATGACATGAAACCATTATGTCAGGTTTTGAAGAAATATTTTGAAAGGATTATCTCAAGGACGGTAAACGCGAATGGAGACAAATATTTGCAACGAATAGTGAATTGAAGTTGCACTTTCTCTTGAACACATAACGACACTGTAAATTACTTTACAACATTTGAATTAAAGATAATACCCAAAACCAGCTAAAGAATTTCAATGAGGTTCGATTAACTATAAGATAAAAATATTACCCAACCGAGACACGAGTGTGACAAAGTTTTGTGTTCAAGAGTGACATGCTGTTTCTAAAACAAGTATAAAAGAAGGATTCTTTTTCTCAATTCCCCCCCCCCACCATTACTGGTAAGTATCTCTTTATTTTTGGCAAGCTTGGGGAGGATAAAATTTACTTATGGTGTAAGCTCATCCTTCAGATGAGTCCATATTATTAATTTTAACGAACCCTAAGAAGGAGTGGTTCAGTCTCGTTGTGATTGAAAGGTCCTGTACTGTTTAATTTTAACGAGTCCAACATAGGATTAACTCGGTGATTTTCAGTTTTAGGGAGTCAAAAGAAAAACATAAGTAAACTCCATAGTGTTATTTTTCATAAATTTAGTCTCTCAACCCTGAAAAAGGATAAAATAATGTAGGAGAGAACTCTATTGACCAAGGCTTAGTCAATGTATACCTTTTTCGTAATTAGTCTAGTTCAGTCCAGAAAAGGGGTAAAATTATACTGAGTAGACGACTATTCATTTATTTTAACAAGTTTGAATTGTCAAGTGCTCGGTTATATTTTCACGTTTAGAAAGTCTGAAAAATGGCTTAAAATATAACTCCATGGTTTCACTTTTTTGTGTTTTTCGAGAGTCCGAAAAAGTGATAAAAGTTTACTTTATTGTCAAAATGATTTATTTTTTAAAAACAACCTGTTCTCTCCACATAAATCTCAAAAATTACAATAATCTATTCTCAATTATGGTAAATATTGAAAATTTGAACTTCTAAAAGTAAAAATAAATAAAATAATATTATTTTATTCTTACAAACCTATAAAAATTGGAAAGAACAAGTCATTTTCACAATTTGATTTCCAGAACAGTAAAAAGGGTTTTTTTATCATTGATCTTCTGAAGCTGATATTGGGCGAACCGGTGGACCATTTCACAAACCATTAGTTCAAGGTATTTAATATCCAATATCTCTCATTCTATTTGTTTAGTTTTTCGTTTTAGGCTTTGAGATTTTTTTTTTTTAGAAATCGCCCTCGGGGGTGCGCAGGTTTTCCTTATCGGGCCTACGCACCCCGATAATTTTTAACACATAAAATTATTGTGCTGCCACGATTTTTATGTACAAATCATGTGCAAAAACACATTGTCTACAAAGAAAACCTATGCATGTACCGTGGGGTTTTTCAAAAATGGTTTTATTTCCATTAAAATTGGTTTAAGTTCTTCCAAAAGATTCCTAATGCTTTTTAATGATTATTTGGAGTCAAATTGAAACAATCATGCTTGAGTGGAGAGAACGAAAGCATGAAACACATGATAATGAGGAAATTGATAGCCCAAAAATGCTTCAGGCTCTAAAGTATTGTGGACTATACAAATTTTGGTCCATACAAGGAATGAAGGCCCAAGTAAAACTGATGACCTGGTTGGTAAATGCCTAGGATATCTAGGATAAATGTTTTATCATTGGAGATCATAGGCTCATCATTGATGAATATGATATTTATTTCCTCACCGGTTTGCCCCGTAGGGGAATATACATTTATATTTTGGCACACAGCCAAAAGGACAATCCACTGCTTCCTATATGGTGCAATATTGCACTAAGGATTCACAATTGAAAGATGGTTGAATCGATAAAAAAGCTATCAAATGACTTGATCCCAAGATTATTGCTTTCATAGTTACTAGATTATGTGGCAGCGCAACTCTTCATGTGGCCACCAAAGCACAGATGCAAACGACAGTTGAGTGTTCTGAGGGAACAATATTCAATTGGTGCGAAGGAGTAGTTGTCAATATGAAAGGACAACTCACTCGAGAAAATAATGGTAAGATGAATAATTTTGGCTATGGTGCCATTCTTATATATTTTTCTATAGAGAAGATTCCATTCCTTGTATTGCAACAACATTTAGTGGATCCTAAGGGACTAATAGATCCTCACATGTTGCGATGGGTTTCGTTGATGGCTTGCCATGGTGACGATGGTGGTCCAATTGTCCGATACAGACATCAATTTTTTGTATGGATGAGAAGCCATATTTTCATGATTGAGGCTTCCCCTATGCAAGGGTGGATTTAAGGGGTGTCCCAGTTACAACACTCCTGCCTAGAGGAAACTAGGATGAGTGAGGTAAAAAGTCTCATTTTGAGTTTTTATATTTTATAAATTTTATTTGATTTTTTTATCATCTAATACTAATAATCAAAAACACTTTAACACATATGTAGGCCTAGTACGCCCAACAATTATTCGTGGTTTTGATAAACAAGGAGCACAATTATAGTAGTAGTTCCACCACAGGTTCATGCAGCTGAGGCCCTCATAGAGTTGGAACACAATCTGGAGAGGCGAACATCAATATCCCAGAGACTGGGACAACTTATTTTCCTCTCTGAGACCAGATGCATGTGACTAGGGTTCTTGGTCCATTAAGGCGATACCTGCACTGAGTGGTGCGTGCTATACTCTGTTATCATGATCATCATCATGGATAAATGATGGTCGTTTTAGACGACATTTTTTGTTTTTTGTATTAGTATATTTAGATCATAAGGTTTTTGAGACCTATGATCACAGATGATGTATATATTTTGACAAACTAGGATAAACAACTAATTTGACCTAATGATGATTACTACTTTTGGTCTCTGGGTATCTTGTTCAATATGGATTGAATATTGTTTTTATTTATGTTCAATGTTGCAAATGTCTATTTAAAACTTGATTAGCCAATGCATCAACTAATGTGTTTAAATTTCTCAAAATGTGTTGATATTCAATGTAATCAAACTGTCTTTCTAAGAGATGTACCCTTAAAAAAATTCTTAACAATAATGGATTTCTGATTGCATATACATTGTTTAAATGTAATACAATGAGTTGCGGACCTAAACTAAAAATCAAATGTCGAATTCCAAATGCAATGGCATCATATAATAGCTCAATGACTGTGCTATATTCTGCATTATTGTTCGTTGTTTGACCGAGGCAAACCCCATGAATAGAAACCAAATGATCAATGGGTGAATATATAACCCAAGCAATGGAATATAGGTTCCGTGTACTATGATAGGCATTGTCAGGAAAGGCAATGTAAGTTTGAGGGAATGTCAACATCTAGAATATCGAGAGTAGTAAAGATAAGCAGAAAAAGTAGTAGAAACTCGCTAAGAAAAATAACTAATCTAAGGCACACTCTTCCTAAAAATGTAACTAATGTACAATGAGTATCTCCACAAGATAAATCATTCATAATATCTCTTCAGATAAAGACCATTTCTGGGCTTATACAAAGAGACACTGTCATAATCAACTAATTCATAGGCCGCTTTTTCAAGAACACATTTAACAAAGTAAGGGCCATGCCACATTGGTTCAAATTTACTAGTGCCTAGCTTATCATGAGCTTGATTGTATAATAATACTAGATCACATTTTTCATAGACACGAGGGTTAACGCTTTGATCATATTGTACCTTAACACGTTTTTTATGAGCTTTAGTAGCTAATGAAGCGGTGCAGCAAGTCTCATATAATTGTGCTAAGTATAAGAAGCGCTCTTCCTCTTCAGTGGTAGCTGGTAATAACTCAATGGCTAGTTTTAGCGACACAATTTCACATTCAATGGGTAAAACAACTTCCAAAACGTAAAAAATTTGAAACTGAGTAAACCCTGTAGATGTTTTTGCGGAGGTATGATATGCCCACAATGCTAAGAAAAACATGGTGTGCCAATCCGATTTATAACTTCCTACAATCCGTTTAATCATATTTAATAAAAATTTGTTTACAACCTCAACCTGACCATTGGCCTGTGGGTAATAAGGTGTGGAATTATCATGGCATAGGCCAAGTTGAGTGGAAAGTTTAGTCATCATAATTTTTCGAAAGTGGCTACCATGATCCATAATGATGGCTTTAGGGACACCGAAGCTAGCAATCACATGATTAAATATGAAAATAGTTGCAGTTTCACCATCAGCCTTAAATGTAGGCATCACCTCAGCTTATTTGGAAAAATAATCTACAATGAGAATAATGTACCCATGCCCCCCGGCCGAGTGAGGGATACATGTAATGAAATCGACTCCCCATTTTTCAAATAGACCTACAACTATGATTGGGTGAAGAGGAGCAGGATGCGCACACATATTTCGATCAAAAAATTGTCAATTGTGACATTTTATAACCACAAGGATACAATCTTTGAAGGGTGTCGACCAGAAATAGCCAGTGCGCAATATATTTTGGGCTGTGGCAAACCTAAACATATGACCATCACATGCTCTATAATGACAGTCATTTAAAACTCTTTCGTCTTCTTCATGAGTTAAATAACGTCGAAAGATGAAATTGAAACCACGATGGTAAAGAGTGTCGCCAACAATATTATATTGTTGAGACTGGTATCAAATCCTACGTCGATCAGCGCATGAAAGTTCAGGCCAAAAAGTTTGGGTTTGAAGATATATAATGATATATCCATACCAAGGATCCAATGTGTTGATCAGAAACAAATATTCATCGAGAAGATGGTATTCTTCCACAGTTTCAGATTCAGTGTAGGGAAAGTCACACATAAGTTTAACAAATACTACTGATTTCTTGGATTTGGATTTTTCAAATTCCAAATCGAACTCTTGTAGGATAACTATCCACTTTGAGTATTCCCCCCCTAGAATTTTTAGTCAAAATGTACATCATAGGGTTGTAGTCAGATATCACGATTGTTTTGCGTAACAATATGTAGTGACAGAATCTTTGGACAACTTGAACAACTGGCAAGGCCAATTTCTCCACATGCATATACTTGATCTCGGTCGGTGTAAGGTTCTGACTTAAGTAATAAATCACATGTTCATTGTCGGATCCATCCTCTTGAACTAAGACCATTCCAATGGTGGAATCAGATTTAGCTAAATATAAAAATTAATCTCAATGATAATCAGGTGGATGCAACAACGGTGCATGGGTCAATGTGTTTAAGTGCATCGAAAGCTTTATCAACAAGCTCATCCCAAATAAAAGGAACATCATGTTTTAATAACCGAGTGAAACCTTTAGTCAACTCTGCGTAGTTAGGGATAAAATGGCGTAAAATGTTTGCTTTCCCTTGCAAAATTTGGAGTTGGCGAAGAGTAGAAGGAGGAGGTAAATTGACAATGGAATAGGATAAATGAAACCTGAGTGAAGTATTTTTTCAACCTCAACTTCAATAGCAGCAAATTTTCGCGGATGTATTGGACGCAGTATTTGTCTAATAGCTTTGGTATCCGGGTATGTATTAATTTCATGAACTACAACATTAGGATCAATTCCTGGAATTTCTTCGTAAGACCAGGAAAATATGTCGTGGAATTCCTAAAATAGGGCTTTGTACATGTTAATTTCATCAATTGAGCATGAAGCACCTATATGAATGTTTTTAGTTATTCCTGGTTTGATTGAAATGTCAATTGGAATTGTTGCCGAAATGTTTCCTAAATTTGTCCCAGAATTTGAATGAAGGATTGACATTAGATTTTGAGGTTCCTTAACATATTCTGTTGTAAATATTGTTGAAATTCATTTTCAACTCTATCAAGATCTGGTAGAAAAGAGGAGTGATGGCGAAGATCATCCCAAGGTAATTCGTCCAATGACAAATTTCTCGAATATTTTCATCACTTGAAAATATGTTTTGAAGAGGATCAGAAAAATATGTCGTGGTTAAACCTGGTAGAGAAGAAGACTCATCACTGATCACATTCACTTGATCATTATCGGTTGATGAAAGGTCAGAAAGTGATTGTACCACTACACATGCAAATTTGTATGGACTCAAAGGCATTTCATTGCCATGGTAGTCTAACTCAGATTCTGAAGGCACAATCCATGGGGCATTAATTGGTATTATGCTTGATGTAATCATGTTGATATTGGCAACAGTACGAGGCATGTTAGGAGGAGGTATGGAGAAATTTTCCATAAGAGCATAATATTTAAGTAGTCTTACTCCAACATCTTCGTAGGGGACAACTGAATTTCCAACATAAGGGATACTATCCGTAGAGGCACGATCTAAAGTGTAGTAAGAGAAATGATCAATTTTGACAATGTTTCCTTTATGAGGAAACATGATTAACCGAAAGACTAACGAGACTACAACTGTCATAACATAAGACCAACTTCGACCTAAAAGAAGGTTGTAGTCAAGAGGGGCATCAATGACTTTCATCTCAAGTGTAACAATTTTCCTTGTACCTCTATGGGTAAATCCTGGAGAATTCCAAATGGACGAAAAACTCTTCCATTAAAGGCTTTTAGAATCGCAGGTGATTGATTGATTATTGGAGAACCAAGATTTTTATAACAATCCAATGACATAATTCACGTAGACTCTCCCTCGTCAATTACTGTGCGAAAAAATTGCCTAGATTTGACTAAAACAGGTATTTGAAAATCCATTTGGTGCGAGAGTCTAGGTACAAAGTTCTCAATATCAAAGACGATAAGATTAGAGTCTTGAGGGTCAATCTCTCCAATAAATGACAATAATAACTTCCTCTGAGCTGGACAAGACTGTATCACTTCAAGGGCTGACATTGCTAAAGGTGACATAGCCATATCTTCAACAATGTTGTAGTTCTGAGTGGCTTTTGCATGTGGATTGAAAGCCGATTTTCGAAGTACACCTTTGGCAGGTGGTTTAATTACTAAATGAGGACTAGGTTTCTCAATGTGTAATGGTTCAGAAATAGGAGGATTTGACGCCGAAGGTTGACTAGATGATCCAATATCGTTTCCAGTTATAGGACTCTTAGATCCATAATCTTGGGATCACGTTGCAACCATAACATGGGAGGACATCATCAGGATATTCACCGATGAATTGGAAGAAGATCTGTTGTGAGAAATAATTTTGCTATCTTGTGATGGAAAAGGATCTTTAAGAACAATGGGTGTGGGCAAACCTTTGAAAAATTTAGATACCTTGGCCCAATGTGGGCACTCTTTTCTGTAGTGATCCTCGTCACATATAAGACAAGGATAACAAGGTTTCCTTTTTTCTTCAGATGGTTTAGTTTTTTCTGCCTTCTCTTTTGGAGAATTGTTTTTTTTGTTTTTACCCTTCTATTTCTTTTTACTTCCTGATGCTTTAGCTTTGGAAGTAGATGAATCTACAACATGGATTTCGACAAAATTTTCTAGAGAAGAGTCTCCTTTGGGTGAATCAAGTAAAGTTATGATTGGAGTAGTATACTTGGATTGTTTATTTTTACTCTTTGATGTGTTAATTGTACCAATTACACCATCTGTGGCATGAGAACCAGAAGGAGTTGTATTAATTTGACCTGGGCGAGGTAAATCTTGAATTTTTTCATACAAAGTTCCAAACTGCATGTAAACAAGGTCTAGAAATTAGGTTTGAGTGATAACCTGCTCTTTTGTTATGATGCCTCCTGTAGCTACATCTTCAGTAATATTAGGGAGTAATGATGTGATAAACCATTCATCTAGAATTTGATTTGGGATGAAAACTTTGACTAAACAACGTCTACATCGCCATTCGTGGATGTGATTTGAAATGTATGTAAATGTACTTTGTTTGAGTGAAGTCAAAAGTTTTGTGCTGCATTATGTTGGGGTTCCCATGTTTTGGCCGGTTGGTAAGACCAAAAGATGAGACAACATCATAACCACTTTCATACCTTAGGATCTAGCCCTCATAGGTACAGAGAGGGATCTCTCTATGGGAGTCAAAGGTATATGTATTTGAAGCTCAAAATTTCAAGATGTTAGGCTAGTTATATGCACGGTGTTCGTTTGTTTGATTATGAGCTTGGTTGTTGGGAATCAGGAAGGAAGGGTTCAGCATGAGACAAGGCTGGGCAAAGAGGAATTTAGGCAAAGGAGAAATAGTCCAGGGAATACCAAGTCCATTAGGAAATAGAGTCAAGAAAGGATTTACTTGCTGTCAATATGCAAGCTTTCAGTTGTGCTAGTCATCTAAAGCCTTGGATCCTAAAATATTAGGGTGAGATGAACATTAAGGAGAGAAATTGAGAAGGAGGAGAAGACACCACTTTCTATCTATAGATCAGGTCAGAGGTCATTTAACTCCAGACCTGCTTGGACATACTCAAGGGCCACTCTCAAAGGTAACTTACGGGATCTTAGAAAGGTAACTGGAGTGAAAAAGATCCTAGTGAGGTAGAGACTAAGTTCAGTCCTCCCAGTGTTCCCAATTCATCCAATTAAATCATCACAAGAACATCTAGGAAATAGATTAATTAATTCATACATCAGAGAGTAGGCAACGACATCCACTACGCTGGTTAAATTAATCGAAACTAATTCTTAGATAGCACATACAGCAGAAAACATAAAGGGCTGGGAGAGCAGCAACATAAGGCACCTAACAAGGGTGAATCTTATGCCAAATTTCTGATGCGAGCCAGAAGAAATGAAATGTAATGGAAATAAACATAGAGATAGAAAAACATCACCGCAGCTTTAGATCAGGATCCAATGAAATGTGCTTATCATATTAAACATCAACACCAATCAGGTAAAACATAGCCAATAGCTTGGTCATTCAGTCTGGATACATATTCCTCAGCCTATCTTACGACTATACACAGAAGACTTATCTCAAGAGAAACTGCTTTCAATTCTCTGATATCTCATCAACAACCTTTACAATAGTTTTCTCATAGTTTTTATAACTGAAAAA